>JAUTXW010004408.1:520000-760700 GCA_030620095.1 Kuschelorhynchus macadamiae
ACTTAACGCTAACACAAATAGAAGACTTAAGTATGCAATTAGTATCACATTATTTTTATTTGTCAGTGATTTTAATATCTTTTCTTGTCAAAACTCTGTTATCAGGAACTTAAGGAATGTCAATCGGACAGCAAACACCAGCAAAACTAAAAAAGGAAAATATATAATATCTGAATATTTCTAATTATTTTTTATGTATACAAAATTGTTTTTTATTGGTATGTAATATTAGAGTATCTACATATTTATAATTATTACTGAAAGCAGTAACTATATTCAGTGCTTTGTATCTGCTATGCTGTTTATATGTTCAAATGTTAGGGTTTAAGTTAACAAGGAGATACATTAAAATTTTTGATTTGATGATTGATTGATAAATAGAGAATATTTTTTAATGCAAAAAAATTGTAACCAAAGATAAAATATTGAAAAGTAATTAACAATAAAAAAATACGTAAATTCGACTTTACGCAAAACTTTCCCGTTCAGATAGCATAGTTTATAGCATACATATAATTATTTGCTAATAACTTTCTACAAATCCTATAAACTCTAATTTATTTGAATTATTAACAAATATTTATTGCCAAACAACTGTATGAATTCATAAAACAACACAGTATTTGTGTATGGTAGAATTCTGTAGTATGGCTAATTTACCGATTTTTAAATTTGTTTTTAATTTATTTGTATTTATATATCTGTTTTGATATAAAAGAAAATTGTTTTCATAATATTGTTTTTTTTTTCATAATATAGTATTGATGAATAATTATTTTCATAATATAAAAAAAATCGTAACCAAACCTAAAATATTGGAAAGTAATTAACAATAGAAAAAAATCCGTAAATTCGCCTTAACCCAAAACTTCCCCGTTCAGATAGTACAGTTTATCGCATACCTATAACACATTATCTTTGTATGGTGGAATTCTGTACGTGGGAAGTTGGTAAAGATGAATTTTCCGATGTTTAAAATTGTTTTTAATTTATTTTTAGATAAATTATATTATTTATCAGTTTTATTTTTATCTTTATTATTTTTATTAATAGTCTATAAAAAATAAGTTATTACATTTATTATTTTGTCTCGTTAAAAAAGGGTTTATTCCAGCAAATGGAATATTACCGAATATTTAACTATTTTATTAAGCCCCTATTTCGTTTTGATATAAAATAAATACTTTTCATAATTTTGTTTTTTTCTCTTGGTTAATAAATGCAAAATAACTAATTACCTACTCACAGCACTTTAAAAGCATGCCAAAAATGATGTTCGTATTAAGTTAGCATGAAAACTAAGTTTATTTGTCAATTTAAAAATGTACAGTTTTGTGTTCCTATGTTGATACATATTATTTATTTACAAATATTACTAATAATAACAATAAACTAAATATTTTAGCAGCAAAAAGAATTGAAACATAGTTATATAATTAGCAGGATACCTAGATATACTATTAAAATAATTTTTAAGATAATTAACAAATATGTGCTTCAGGTAATGCAATTTTTCTGTTGGGAAATTTACGATATCGGAAACACAAAGAGTATATTATAAACTAGGATACTAAAACCTGTAAAAACCAGGGGCAGGACCTAATCATTTTTTGGGTTTAAAGAGAATCTTGAGCCCTAACTTAAACGCTTTCTCTTTAGATAGAACATTAACATGGAAATAAGGTGAAGAGGAAAAATTTGTGCGGTTAATAGTTTATAGTGTCAAAGGTATCTTTGACTCAATACAGCATGAACGTGTTAGGATAATAAACCTTTTAAAAATGTCAGTAGCTTTGCGGCGAGTAAAGTGGTAGTATTGCCAGGCCTAAAACCAAATTTTTCTGCAGGAATATTCGTTAGTTTAACAGCTGCCGTGCTTAATCTGTTAAGGATTAGGATTATGAATCTGAACGATTATAAGTGGGTTTTTGGATTGGAATGACTATAGCCATTGACTGTATGAAGCCAGTGCTACAACACTTTGCCACTATCGGTAATAAGTTCTCGTTTTTTTGCTAAAATATCTCGGCAATTATTGGAAATTGTTGAAATTAATTTTCAACTTTGTAGGCATACTATGGGGTTTTAGTAACACCCTAACCCGGGTGACCTCACCCACGTGTATGATTTTTGTAACATAAACAAAATATGGTTAACCCAAATTTATCACATATTCAAATCGGGCTTGACTTAACTTTACGACTCAAATAAATCCATAAACAATAGCGAAATCGAGTCTGACCCAACACCCCGTGACGTTATTTCTACGTACACCTTAACTTTCCTATATTTTTAAATTATAAATTCCCTTTAACTCAGCTAGACTATACATTGTCATAAAAGCAAGTGGCCACTCTTTGACATTGATTTACACCCAATCGTCTATGAAATATCCATTTTAAAATTTTTAAACTCCTGCACTTTATATCATATCAATTCGTAAATATATTCAATACAGTAACTTCAAACCACCAAAACGACATAATGGCTGACCATCAATCAGTCATTAAGCGCACAAAAGGCGACCCTTAACTTGACAATTAAATTATTTTTTATCTCTTGTTCGTCGCCAAAATAAATAATTTTAAAAACTTTATCAGGTTGATTTACTGCAATACAGGTGTGCGGCGCACAGTGGTTCGAGTTATTTGGACTCGCCGAAATAATTCAATATTTTGAAAAAAAATAGCCAAGTATTTTTTTGTTCAAATAGTTTTGAATGCTCTGTGTTTTTATAATTGTTGCAATGAAATATTTACTTGTAAAAAATTAAGCATAGAAAAAATGCATTTTCTTTATTTACATTTATTAATAAAAGAAGCACAATTAATTATTAATTTTTAAACAAATGTGAATGTTCATATCTTAGATGTTATGTTTATGATATTTTAGTAGGTAAAGGTAAAAATAAAAATATAGAAAAATGCAAAGTTGGATTTTAAAAAATATAATTATACAAATTTATTACAAAAATAAATTTCCTTAAATTATTTACTTAGTATATTTTGTACATTTGCGGAACACATAATTTATTTTTATATGACATATAAAAATATATCCAAATAAACCATAAATAACAAAATCCATGTTTTTGCGGTACCTAAGATATTTCACCGTTTCCTTACTTTTGTTAGACGCTTTATTTGACTTAAAACAAAAATACCTAAGAATTGTGGTAAATAATTATTTACTATATTTTTCTTGCATGTACATAATATTGAGTGAAACGTTAAGTATAAATCAGTGTTTACAGGGTGGGTCTTTGGTGTTTGGACGGTATGTTACGCTAAACCTCTTAGAGATACAAAAAAAAACCATTATCTATAAAGGTTACAGGGTGTTTAAAGATGCAAAATATAAAATTATTTTCATATGTACAGGGTGCTTCTAAAAAAAGTTTGAGAATTGAAAATTTTAAATATGAATAGAACAAAGTGAATTCCACATTCCTTAGTTTTTATGGCGTTTCTTATGCTAACATATTCAACTATTATATTTATATGGTATATAAAAAATACTTATTTTTTCTTGTGGAATAGAAATATCATGTCAAATGTAGGGCAGGTATTCCATAAAAAAATATCTTTTTGCTCTACAATTTGTTTGACACGCTATGTACATTTAGAAAAATGTGTTTATGTTACACGTCTCCGAAATCACTGTAACTCTTATAATTTTTTTTATCGCTAATAGGTTTAGTGAAACATATCGGCTACACCCTAATGATCCGCCCTGTATACAAGATTAGCAGATATTAGCAGCTAAATTCGCGATAATTAATTAGATAGAAGTTGAAGGTAATTTATGTATTAAACTCAGTTCGGCGGTCATAAGTTATGGCTTTGCAAATTTGAAAAACCTCGGTAATATTGTAGTCCGTAGACGATTCTGACCAAAGTTTAATATTCGCTCTTTTAAATACTTAAAACCATTTTATTATAATTAGAAAGGTTTTGAGAAACTGACACCAATTACAAGAGATAATTTGTGGGCTCACGATGGTAAACATGAGTTTTCCCTAACTTCACGCGTAATTTGCATCTATACGAAGAGAAAACTTCCAATTTTTTTTATTGAATAATGCCATTAAACTAACACACATTGTTAATCAAAGCAAGAAAAAACTGTCTTATGCTTTAAAAAAATTACTTTTTTCTCTTGCTCGAAACAGTGTGGGGCGTAGTTGAGATACATTAAATAAAACATATATAACTGAATATTAGTGTATTAATAAATATTTGTTTTAATTAAGAACCATTTAGTTTTTAGTTTAGATATTACGTATGAGCAAATGCATATTTATATTTAAAAGGGGTTAGACTCTTACGTTTTGACATACTAGTTTTTCGGTAATTTTACGTATGCACATTAGACATGCGCAAATGTTTATTTATATTTTATAGGAGTTAGACACATCTTATATTTTGACATTCTTAATTTTAGCAGAAGTTTTCGAGACTTTCAGAACGTGTGGGTGCAGAAGTAGGGGAGAAATAGTACAAAAACTTGATGCATTAATTAACTACTGACTTACCTACGCTCAACTATCTATGTTACTTATTTTGAATTAGTTTTACCTCACTTAACTAATTGTTGTATATTTCTTAACTTAGCTCAACTTCTTATTAATTTAACTTCTTTTTACGTTCAACTGTTTATGTTTCTTATTTCGAATAATTTTTCCCTCTCAACAACTCTCTCATATTTCTTAAAACTGACCTCTCTACGCTTAATTGTCTATGTTTCTTATTTGATTATGTTTTTAACAAACAAAGAATATGAGGACTATACTTTAATTAGGTAAGAATGTTAAAAAGAATAACAGCATTCACCCTCTGCCCAGCAGATGTATCAATTTCAGTTACAGAATAAAAAGTTTCATTTAATAATAGGGATAGGTTATATTTGTTTGTTAAAAGGTGCTATAATTTCAATCCTTTTAGTCTGCAACCTAAGTAATAACTGGTTTTTTTAACATATCCATGATTGTGTTTTACAATACAAAATGTTTGCCTATTTCATGTCGGATAACAGCTATGCGAAATACTATACTAAGAGTTTATATACTTAAATACTTGTTACTGTTGTATTTATATTTATATATATATATATATATATATATATATATATACATATATATACTAAGAGTTTATATACTTAAATTCTTGTTACTGTTGTATTTTTTTATTTTTAAAGGCTTCGCTATAGAATGAGTTATAAGGCAAACTAAAGATCAGTCTCACGGTTTATGTTTGTATTCAGCACTTTGTCCAGGATCTGTGCGCCTCTCCATGCTGTCAAAGTCATATCATTAAATAAAACATTTAGATGTATTGGTTTACGCATGTTTGTCTTAAATTTCATATACACAGTCTTTGATAGATTTATAACCGTTATTTTTTTTAGACGAATTTGAGAACTCAGACAGTGTTATCCTTAATTTTCTCCTCTAAAAGATTCCCATTTTTGGTGGAGATGACTATGGTCGTATCATCACCGACCTAGAAAACGGCCTTGAGGGAGCCTTAAGTCTCAGTATGTCGTTTGTGAAAAATTTATTACCCATTTTTATTTTAAATTTTCTACCCTTCAAAATAGATTTAAGCTATTTATTTAATGCTCCTTTAATACCTAGTGTTTCAAAGTTTTTAACAACAAAGTTAGGGCTTATGGTATCAAAAAAAAAAGGTAAAAGGTATACTGACAGCAGTAAGTGTTATTCCGCATAGAATATCTTTATTTTTTCAGTAATTTTCAACGAAATTGTTGACTATGGATTTTGTGAATACATGAACAATTGTAAAATTTCAACACAGGACCAACGAGAAGCCGGTGTTTCCAGCATTCTAACACAAGATATTGAGGATATGTAAAGGTTCTGAAAATAAATTTAATAAGAAATCTTATTAATTTTTTGTTATTATTGCAAAACTTGGGATTGCTTAAAATGTAGTTTAGTTATCATCAAAGGAAGCGTCAAATTTTAAAAAACAGAAACAAAATTGGAAATGTGAAGAATGTTCTTTAAATTTAGAATAAAATTATTTTAATAAACCAATATTGGAACAAATTTTGAGTGAAAACATCTTTCTTAGAAAATATATAAGTGAAGCAAATGATAAACTAAATTTTGTAGTAGAAAAAATTAATTATTTAGAATTTTAGGAATCAAGATACATTAAAAATTGTATATACAAGATAATCAAAATATACGAAAAAATATATTATTTTTATCGAAACACCGAGTCGAACTTTTAAAAAATTAGATGATAGAGAAATCTCGTTAGGCTGGACATATGTAAAACTAAGGAAGACTTAAACATTTTAACATGCTTTAAATATTCTACTTATGGTCATAAAACCAGAGAATGTAATAAAAATAAAACTTGCTCTCTTGTTCAAAAAATCACAGCCTACGTAAAGAAAAAGAAACGGCTTGTATAAACCGTAAAATTTACAATGAAAAATTTAACCAAATTATTAATTACAAACATGAGGCACTAAGTAATCAATGGCAATTTCATTTAAGAAAAATGCAAGAAGCTAAAGAAAAAATAAACTACTCAATATAAATCAACAAAGTAGTTGTAATTTAAATGTACATAGCCTTCGAATATTATATATAAATTCCCGATCATTAAAAAACATTCAATTTTGAAGTTGCAGAAAAATTTGAAAATGAACTCTCGTAAATATTAGTGCAATTAAAATCATCAAGAATTATTATTTGTGGAATTTATAGACCACCATCCACTAAGAGTAATTATTTTCAAAATTTTTTGGATCAAATACTTGAAAACTTGGCACAGCTCAACTCAGAATGCCTTGTGATTGGTGATATGAACATAAATCTTTTCCAAAAGAATAACACAACAGATAAACTAATGGATATATAATATACAAACAGTTTTAAAATATGTAATTCAACAATATCTACAACACAAAGAAATAAAAACATTTCATTCATCGATCACGTTTTAACCAACTCGTCAAATCAAGTAAGTGTAGTGATTAAAGATAGTAAACTCAGAGACCTCAAAATACAATCGTTAACTTTTCGGTAAGAATTGAAAGAAGAGATTCAAAGTTCAAAACTATAGTTTTTAAACATTTCAGCATTACTCAATTAAAAAGACAACTACAAATCTTAAATAACAGAAAAGAACTTTTTTCAGAACCTAATATTTTTTATGAAGAAATAATAAAAGTAATTGAAAATTCAATCAAAATTAAAACAAATTCAAAACCCTGGTTTAATAACGAATATTTTATTAACGTAGGGGAAAAACTTGCAAGCAAGATTCCTGTTGTCAGTACAAATTATTTATCAGAAATACAAAACGAAGATTCAATGTTTTTTTATCATTATATTTCCAAAGAAGAAATAGCAAATATTATTATGGGCCTGGATTTGTGGTTTTGATAATATATCAATTAAAATAATCAAAATGGTTAAAAGTGATATAATTCCAATGTTGATACATTTAGCTAAAATTTCGTTTAAAACAAGTATTTTTCCTGAAAAAATATAAAATCGAAAAAGCTACTCCGATATTTAAAAGTAGTGATTCAAATAATTGTAAGAACTATCGTTCTGTTTCAGTTTTATCAGTTTTTTCAAAAATTTTAGAACAAATTATTCACAAAAGATTATTACATTTTTTAGATGCTAACAAATTAGTTTCCAGCGTACAATATGGCTTTAGAAAATATAAGAATACTGAAATTGAAGTAGCGAAGGTAGTCTCTGAAATTCAAAATATTGATAATGATCAAAAGTGCAGCTTACTGTCATTAGATTTTAAAAAGGCTTTTGATACAGTAAAACATACTATGTATCAAATGTATTGCTGGTTTCAAAGCTATTTAAATAATCGAAAACAGTGTGTTAAAATTGAAGACTTCAAAAATCTAGAAAAAATAATAACTTGTGGAGTTCCACAAGGATCCGTGTTAGGACCCGTCCTTTTTCCAATATATATATAAATTCGATTTCAGATTTGAAACTGAAAGGTAGCATTAAATTATTTGCAGATGATACTATTTATTTTGCCAAAAACATTTCCACAATTTATAGTGATATAAAATTTGATTTATCTTTACTATTTTCTTGATTAGCAAATTACAAACTTACATTAAATTTTGAAAAATCGAGGTATATATTTATTAATAAAAGCCTATCAACAAAATATGTTTGTCCAAATAGAAATTTTACCGGAGAAGAAATAAAATCTGTAAAGTCAATAAAAATTTTAGGTTTACATTTTGATGAAAATTTAAGTTGAAGATACCCGTTAATAAAATTAGAAAAAGTATTTCTCCTATTATTGGAATTTTATTCAAATTTGGGAATTTTCTTGCTCTAAAGTATTTAAAATATTTTTTTTTCACTAATTTATTCAAAATTTGAATATTTAATTTCCATATGGAGCTTGTATAACAACTCTAAGACCTCTTAAAACATTACAAAATAAGGCAATAAAATGTATATATAAATTGCCATATTCGAAATCGACAATACATTTGTATAAACTAAGAGGCCTTTTAAATTTAGAAAATCTATATAAATTTAAAGTTTGCTCATTAATTCATTCAATCATTTTAAAAGATAAACATTCAGTAATTAATTTTAAAAACATTTCTTCATTACATTACCATCAAATTCCAAAAATAATAAGACATCAAAAATATGATTAAATTTAGAACGGTATTAAAGAAAAAAATGTTGGAAATATAGTAAATAATTATATTTAAAATTGTATAAACATGTATAATTATTTATATATTTTTATTCTAGGATTTAGATTATTTAGTAGTTTTTTTTTCTCTATCTATTTTATTTAACTAGTTGGTTTACCTGAAATGAACTTACTGTAAGTTAGTTGGAAATAAACTATTTAAACAGAAAAAAAATGCCCTTGTTAGATCAAATAATAGAGCTACACAACTTTATCATTCTTATCAAGATGAAACCATATATGCTGGTGTTAGACTTTTATTTTTCTCAAGAAAGGGAGTTAGCTTGTTGTAAATAGAATTTTCAAAAACCTTTGAAGAACAGGTAAGTAAAAATATAGGCCTATAATTTTCAATTAAAAGAGGAGCACCCTTTTTAAATATAGGTAAGAGCCTTTCAGTCGTGAGAGGAAAATACCTTCAACAACTCTCTCATATTTCTTACAACTGACTTCTCTCTACGTTTTACCTTCAACTGACGCCTGAGTTACCATAGTTAGGAAGACAGATAATTAGACTGCTAGCTAGATCGACAGATAGATGATAATAAATCCATGTATTTTTTTAATAATATTTGTTTGCATGTATCTTTTTATGCAGTTAGCCATCTTCATGTATTTTAAACTATATAAATATGGCAAGTAGTAGAGAAAAAAAACATAGAAGGATATTTAGGGATGCAAACAAATAAATACAAGATAGAAAGCCATTTGGCTCAAGCGTTGTTTTTTTCGGCAAGTCTTTATAGGAATCTGCTAAAAGCAAAAATAATCAAACCAAGTATATTCCATTAGAGAGGTCTGAAGCAAATCTAAAGTTGCACATATATTTCGCAAACAATCACGAAACATTAACATTTCCGATCTCATTGAAGTGTGACTATTTAAAAAAATTAATATTTTTACAATTTAGTCGCCAACTACTTATGCGAGAAAATATATATAATAAACAGAAATTTGTAACTTCAGTATTAGTCGTCTAGAAGTCCAACTGATATATAAAATATTAATAATGGCGTTTCAAGAATATTTTATTGAGAGTGGTTATTGTACAGAATCCGAATATTCAACTAATTTTGAATGTGAAGACTCGTTACCTAGAAATACATTCATCTGTAATCAAACAGTATATATTAGTGAATAATTCCAAGTTATAATAGGGCATCTTATTGAAACTAATGATACAGCGGTCAAGGCAGTTTAACCAGGACTGGGAAACAAACGTGTTTGTTCCCTTTATTAAAACCGATTTTTCGAGTTTATGCAAATTTTATAATATGCCATCAAACAATAAAAGTAACAAGTTAATTCAGTTTAATGCCATTCCAGTAAATGTTCAGTACCGTTACCGCATCTATAAGTTTTAGGGCCCTAGGGCCGCTTGAGATTACGGGCCCCTATCGGCCCTGTACCTTAAAAGCATTGTAGCCAGTGCCGGATACATTATTTTCGCCCAAACGTATTTACGGTATCCAAACTCTTGGAAAAAATAGGACCAAAAAAAAAATATCTCTCCTATAGCAGAAACTTATCCTCTCCTTCAATATAATAATATATCAAAATTACCTACGTTACTGAAAAAATGAAACAAGAAAATTCTAAAAACGATTTTTGTTGCAGCGAGGCGGATGGGCTTCACGTCTTGTTTGAAGAAAATTTATACCTTTGATGGACTTTACGATTTGTTGAAATATTGAGTATCTCAGGCGAGTTAAGTTTGGTGAATTGCAGTGGAGGGGGAAAGTCGAGTCGTGTGTATTTATAAAGGATATGCCCTGCAAAGAAAACAAATCAAATGTAGCAACTGCTTAACAAAATAGTTATATTCCGTTAGATCCCCGTATCATGGATCCAAAAACAATGTTTTCTTTGAAAAAATGTTTGATAGACGTGTCAAAAGAAGAGTTATCTATTTTACCAGAAGAAGTAATGATTGGCTGTGTCCCTAACTAGATCGTATATGTCTATCACAAGTTATTAGAATTTTTACGAAAAGACCCCGAAGAAAAGCTACATTTGCATAACACTGATCACTATATTCGGCAAAAAGGGGATGTTATAAATGGACCAGTACCTAGAAGAATTTTTTGTTGTTATTCAAACATAAAGAAGTAGCTACGATTCTCGATGATAAAATAAAAGCACCAAATCTGCTTGGGAGAAGTGTTATGTCCTGCAGTAATAATTGAATTTAATATAATACATTTTTAAGTATAGAATGACTGTTAGTTATTAACTAGAAACCATACTATTGATTTTTATGTTTATTTATAACTTAGCAAATAAAGGATAGTAAGTTACTTTTAGATTTTTTTTATCCTATGTTTCTATAGAGCCTAAGTCTCAATAACTTTTTCCATATAAGATGTGCGATAGAAAGATAACCTATAAAGAGTATATATAAATATTGGCTTATTATATTACTCCGTTTTTTACATAATATACAGATAGGAACTCACTGGAAAGTAATTTAGAATAAGTTTAAAATGGCTAGTCTTGACAACATGAGTAATACATTTTAACAAAAGATAAATACTGTTAAAGTTGTAATATTACGGAGCTCACCTGATGTTGGATTTAAACTCATGCCCGATGGATCATATGATATTTAGGAAAAGATTTCGACTTATGTTGGCAATCCAGCGAAAAACACCGATGCTGCTACACAGGACTAGGTCATTAAAGAAGTATAACCACTACTTATGCAGGTTGCAGAAATATTAAATAGACATGTTGTATCGTATTTGGACAGAGAATTGTTGTTGAATAAGTAGACAAGTAGATAGAAACAGTCATAGATTGACTATGCTTAAACTTAAAAATTGAGGTCTATTATTGATAATGATGATAAAGAACAATATTTTCAATCAATAAGTCTGGCTAATCTAACCAGTTGTATATAATATTCAATTCAATGTTAGCTAGTTCTTTGACTTGTAAAATGAATGTATAGTAACTTCTAACATCGTTTTATTGATACCCACAGGTTGCAATTCTATAGTACAGGGTCGAGACGCCAAGTAAAATTAACAATTGATAAACAAATCAACGAAATGTCTAGCATGGTCATTAGTCGCTTAGGAGTTTAACTGGTATTTGGAAATTAATAAACATCTAACGAATACTCAAGTGAGAGTAACAGTGGCTATCTTGTAGACATAGAGAGTTGATTAGGGTCTAAATATTCAATCGATTATCAATATGAAGAATTACAAAAACGCAAGTTAAGTGCTAGAAATATGAATAAAAGGATATAAAATAAGTATTATTGCCACTATTGTAAGCTGATATAAAACCAATTTATGGTTCGCTGCGTTATTAGATATTTCAGATAAGTTAAAACTCGGCTACGGTATGTCCCTATATCCTCTAAAGTTTACAACAGTAGGTATAGGGTGTGCAACGATAAAGGATAAACATTTTGTGTTGCAAATATCATTTACGTTACTCTGTGAACATTGGATACTTTTGATCTTATTATTGGCCTGTCTTGGTTAGTTTTTAAGAAATATATGACAACTATTGAGAGGTGCAAAATTCATCTTTTTTCTCTAAGGTATGTTTTAGTTCAGGAGATCTTCAATGCCACATACAACACAACATAATACAGCACAACACAATTAAGAAGTCAGAGTTCTTAGGATAAGATCGTGTCAAATTGGAAGTACTATCAGACGTTTTGCCTTGCAGCACTAGACATCTTCAGGGATCTTTACTCCACGATATCTGAACACTGAGCTCGGAGAGATTAAGATCGGTTTCCACGTGTGATGTAGACCACAACCCATATTGAAGTTCTTTGTATGTTTAAAAATTTCAATATATCCTCTAATTTTCCATTTATAGAACCGAAGGTTGTGTTTGAACACCGAATTTGGAGGCAATGATACGCGCAAATTTACAAATGAAAATTAAAAGTCAATGTTTTAACTTAGAATTAAATTGGTTGTTTAGGAATGACCATATCTAATTTAATTTCTAAACTTGTAATTTAATTCTAAATTAAAACATTGACTTTTAATTTTCATTTGTAAATTTGCGCGTATCTAAATTCGGTGTTCAAACTGTGGTAAGGTACCGAGTCGCTAGTCGTTCTCCAGAGAGAGAGAAAAGAGAACGAATCAAGACGTCGGCCGACGAAGTTTGTGTGCTCATCATCCCGTCAGTAAGGTAAGATATTGAATTTTGGGGACCGTTCTGGTTATCATTTCTATTCTCGATATTCCTTGTCTTTAAATACCGCTTTCCTGTACTTCGTGTACATTTTTAGTCCAATTTCGAGCACGGATTTTGATCCTAGCATTAATTTCGTTTCTGGTAAAAACAAGAAATATCTCTAATTTCTAATTTCAATGTTTTATTTTGCTGCTTCACAGTTTTTTTTTTCCTGTATTTAAAAATATTTTACTATTGTGACTATTTTCTTGCTGATTCATAAAAAAATCTTATTTAAAAAGTAAAATTATTCAGTTATATACTCTAATAATTAATATCACACCAACAAAATACATTTAACCAAATTTTCTTTAAAAGTAAATAATTTTAGGTTCATCCTTTAAATTATTTTCCCAAGTTTCGGGCACATATAATATGGCGTTTTTAGGAAATTTTAACTCTGGTAAATTAATTTATTTTATTGGCAATTTATGCATACAGTGTCGAATCTTATCGCAAACGGGTTGTTTTTTGTGCCTAAATATTTCAGGTTCCTCGATTCGAGGTTAGCTCGGGTACTCTCGTTCTCAGCGGACGCTGCGGGCGTGAACCGTCATAGCGTCTTTCAATATAGCTCAAGCGTCGATATACAGTGGCGTAAAGCTATTGAAATATATTTCGCATCTTGCAATTTATATAATTGGTGTTATTTTTAATTAAATTGTTTTTTATTATTATTTTGCAATGTCTCCTTAACTAAAAACATATGAAATTAAACGCATTCTTTGTTTGAGTCGAATAAAAGAAATTTATAATCTCGATAATGAGGCTTCAACTGATTCAAATAAACGTTTATTATTTAAAGTAAGAGGTTTACGACTTAACGATTTGATGACAGATTTTAATAATGCTCATTCCGAGATTTTAGCGTCATCCGAAAATCCTGAAGATGAAGATAACATTAGAATAGAATTTGAAAAACAAATTTTTCCTGCAGAAACTATTTTTTATTCTCTTTTTAAGCAAGATTTTCCAGACACGTCTAGGTCTTCTAACGACCCAAAACCAATTGCAAAACTTTCTCTGCCTATTTTTGATGGCTATTTTCAAAACTGGTCTTCTTTTATCGATTTGTTTGATTCATTGATTCACAAAAACAGATCATTATCCAATATTGAAAAATTTCAATATTTAATCACGTCTTTAATTAATGAGCCACTTAATTTAGTCAAAACAATTCCAGTGGCAGATGCCAATTATAACATTGCCTACGATGCATTGATAAATAGATATCAGAATAAAAGAAAGCTTGCCACACTTTATTATTCTAAGATTAATAATTTTCCTAGGCGGTGCGATGAATCACCCGGAAAGCTTAGACGGTTATTAAATACGATTTCTGAAAATTTAAATGTCCTTGCAACTTTGTCATTTTCTATTGATGAATGGGACTTTTTATTGTTCAATATGATGATTTCTAAAGTCGATTCGAAAACTGTCAAACGTTTTGAATTAGAGTATAGCAACGTAGAAATGCCTACTTTCGAAAATTTAAAGACATTTTTAGCCAATCAATGTAAAGCTTTGGATTCGGCTCCTTTGTGTCTGCCTGCAACCTTCAAAGGTTTTAAATCTAAAAATCCAGCTTTTGAAAAAGCTTCTGTTTCTTTTGTTAGTTCCGGCTCAAATCAAGTGCCTCCTCGGAATAAAAATAAATGTTTATTCTGCAATAGCTCACATTCTATAAACAAATGCCATGCATTACTTGTTCATAGTCCTGAAGAGAGGTACAATGCCATTAAAAATAAAAAATTATGTGTAAATTGTTTGGGTTTGCATGCCTATAAAGACTGTTCGTCAAATTTTACTTGTAAGATATGTAAGCAGAAACATCATTCTTTGCTCCATATTAATAAAGATTCGCCTAGCACATCCTCGCATGGGCAAATTTCTCCTGTAGAGTCTAATAGTACCCCAGTTCTAGAACCTCAAAATAATACTTCTTTATCTTTTGTTCAGTCTTTCACTAGCCTCCCACTTCTTCAGCTCTTCTGTCTACTGCTCAGGTTGACATAGCAGATGCCTTTGGTCATCCGCACACAATCCGTGTTCTGCTTGATAGTGGTAGTGATTCTAGTTTCATTACAGAAGAGTGCTTTCGTAAACTGCAACTTAGAAGAACACATTATAATATCCCAGTTTCGGGAATCGGTGCTCAATCCTTAATTTCCTGCAAAGGTCGAACCACTTGCATTTTAAGACCGCACGGCAATAATTCTTCTCCTTCCTTACAAATCGATGCTATAATTCTTGCAAATATTTGTCCCCATGTGCCTAGTAGTATCTTAAAGTTTTCTGACTGGCCTCATTTACAGGGTATTGATCTTGCAGATCCTGATTTCTATATATCAAAGCCCATTGATATGCTTCTTGGTGCTGATGTATTTCCTTATTTATTAAGACCCGGGCGAATCGATGGGAATCCAAATGATCCGTTTGCTCTTAATATTTTATTTGAATGGATCGTCATGGGAAAAGTACCATGTCCAAGATCTGCTCACACACACACAGGGATATCGTACCTGTTTAACTGTTTTCACTAATATAGATTCCATCTTAAAGAAATTCTGGGAAATAGAGGAAGTATCTTGCGTGATCCCTCTTTCAGAAGAGGATCATTTGTGCGAAAAATCGTTTTTAAATTCTCATTCTAGAGATCCTGATGGTCGTTTCGTTGTATTACTTCCTTTCAAATCTGGTGAACCTTTCTTCTCTAATTCTCGAGAAATTGCACTTCGTCGCTTTATGTCCCTTGAAAGGAAACTAAAACGAGACAATTCTTTATATAACTCCTATAAAGACTTTATGGATGAGTATTTGGAGTTAGGTCATATGTCTTCGGTAAGTTCAGATATAAACCCATCATCTAAATTCTACTATATTCCACATCATTGTATCCTGCGCCCTGAAAGTTCCACTACAAAACTTAGAGTCGCTTTCGATGCCAGCTATAAGTCGTCTGAAGGTGTATCATTAAATGAAACTTTGTTGGTTCGTCCTAAATTGCAACAAGATCTTTTCTCTACACTTTTGCGTTTTAGGCGTTATAAAATTGTGTTCACCGCTGATATCAGGAAAATGTATAGGCAAATTCTAGTCACACCCAACCATCGTTCCTATTAAAGAATTCTCTGGAGGTTATCTGATGAAGAAGCCATTCAGGATTTTGAATTGAATACTGTCACTTACGAAGTATCTTCAGCACCTTTCCTTGCTTTGCGCTGTCTTAAGCAATTGGCTGTTGAAAATGCAAAGAATTTCCCCCTCGCCTCGACTGTTTTATCTTCCGGAACCTTTGTTGATGATTGCGCGTGGGGGGCGGATTCCATAGATATGGCGTTAAAAATTAAAAATGAACTTATATCAGTTCTAAAAAAAGGTCAATTTGATCTTCGGAAATGGTCGAGTAATTCGCAAGACTTTTTAGAAACTTTGCCTTCATCAGTTCACCAAACAAGTATTTCTTTTGATGAAAATTCTGATACCATTTTAAAAATCTTAGGCTTACTATGGTGCCCTAAGAGAGATATTTTTTCATATAACGTTCGATTCGAAAATAATCTCTGTACTAAACGTACAATTCTATCCGACGTAGCTCGTATTTTCGACCCGCTTGGCTTTCTTGCCCCCTTGATTCTCTTTGCTAAACGTCTTATACAAAATTTGTGGTGTCATGGTATAGGTTGGGATGAAAATCCTCCTGATAATATTGTTAAACTCTGTTTAAGAGCGAATTAAAATTAATTTCCTCGATTAAACTTAATCGTCGTGTACTTACAGATAATTCGTCTTGTATTGAAATTCATGGTTTCGGGGATGCTTCTGAACTAGGTTACGCAGCTGTATTTTATTTTCGTATTCTAGATAATTCTGATCATCCTACAGTAAATCTAATCTGTGGTAAGTCCAAAGTTTCACCATTGAAGCGAATATCTCTTCCTCGTTTAGAGCTATGTGCAGCGCTGCTGTTGTCTCACTTAATAAATTCTGTGATTACTGCCTACTCAGATTTGTCATTTTCAAAAATATATGCATATTCAGATTCTTCTGTTGCCTTGCCTGGATCAAAGCCTCACCCCATAAATGGAATACATTTGTGGCTAACCGTGTTAGTAAAATTCAAGATCTTGTACCAGCTCATTGTTGGTATTATGTGTCTTCAGGTTCCAATTTAGCTGACGCAGCGTCACGGGGTTTATTACCCGCTCAGCTTCTTGAGCATCGGTTATGGTGGCAGGGCTCCGCATGGCTTTTAAACCCTTTTCTGATTTTCCTATCCACTCGGATATAATCTCTGAAAATTCAATAGTAGATTCTGAGCAGCGTGTTACAACATTGGTATCATTAAATCAGCCAACTTCCATTGATATATTGTTAGAAAAATATTCCTCTCTCTTAAAAATACAGCGAATTATGTCATATCTATTACGATTCGTACATCGTAAAGTGAATGTTGAACCTGAAATTCCCAAAACGTGTATCTCAATTGAAGAGCTTCAGGCATCATTGATGTGTTTAGTTAAATATGTTCAAAATAAGGTGTTTGCCAACGATATTAAGCAAATATTGTCAAGACGTCTACCCTCAAAACCTCTACAGAAACTTTGTCCCTTTTTAGATCACTCGGGTGTTCTCAGGGTGGGCGGACGTTTATTACATGCAAGTGTACCATTCGAACAAAAACATCCAGCACTACTTCCAAGTCACCACCGTCTTACTGAAATAATTATCACACATTTTCATGATACTTATCTGCATCCAGGTCATCTAACTTTACATTACTTACTCTTGCAACATGTTTGGATTATGTCACCTAAACGAGCTATTCGACACTGTCTGTCTTCGTGTGTCAAATGCCTAAGATGCAAACCTGTCCCTAGTCAACCTAAGATGAACAAACTGCCAAGTTTCCGCGTAAACCAGCTAAAAGCTTTTCAGTGCGTAGGAGTAGATTTCGGAGGACTCTACCTTATAAAATTAAGTAAGCATCGTGGTGCTAAAACGCAGAAGGCGTATATCTGTCTTTTCGTTTGTTGTGTAACCAAAGCTCTGTATGTTGAATTGGTTTCTGATTTGACCACAGAGGCCTTTCTAGCTTCTCTGCGGCGATTTATGGCTAGAAGAGGTAAAGTAACCGAGATCCACAGTGATTGCGGCACTAATTTTATTGATGCTGCTAAATATCTTAGAAAGAAATTTTCTCCAAAGCACTTTTAGAGGAGAACATCAAATGGCGGTTTAACCCCCCTTCAGCTCCACATTTTGGAGGTTTATGGGAGGCGGGGATCAAAAGTGTTAAAACTCATCTTTCTCGCGTGATTTGAAAACAGATCCTTACCTATGAGGAGCTTAACACGTCCTCTTAACGACTTAACAGCTTTAAGTCCCGGCCATTTCCTGCCTCTGGCTCCATTATCTACAATCCCTGATTCCGACCTTACAACTCTAAATATTAAACGCCTAAATCGATGGCATCTTTTAATTCGAATGCACCAGGACTTTTGGAGGCGGTGGAGCCGAGAATATTTGCACAATTTACTTTAGCGAAGCAAATGGACTGAATATTCTAATCTTATCAAAACAGGTACCCTTGTAGTCATTAAAGATGAGAACCAACCTCCATTAAAGTGGCCGTTGGGGAGAGTTTGTGAAGTCCACCCCGGTTCAGATAACATTATTCGTGTAGTCACATTAAAGACTGCAAACGGATTTGTTAAGAGGCCAGTTGTTAAATTGGGCCCACTGCCTTTGCAGAAAAAAAATTAGTATCTTGTAATTTTAGTTCTTGCTACATATATGTGTATTGTATGTGTCCCCGGGTATTTGGGAAATAGTATTTAATAATATAATTTTATTTTCTGTCATATATATCGTTGTAATTAATAAAATACATTACTGTATTTTGGTGGGCGGTATGTTTAGGAATGACCATATCTAATTTAATTTCTAAACTTGTAATTTAATTCTAAATTAAAACATTGACTTTTAATTTTCATTTGTAAATTTGCGCGTATCATTGCCTCTAAATTCGGTGTTCAAACCCAACCGCGCGACTCTGGTAAGGTACCGAGTCGCTAGTCGTTCTCCAGAGAGAGAGAAAAGAGAACGAATCAAGACGTCGGCCGACGAAAAGTGTGTGCTCATCATCCCGTCAGTAAGGTAAGACATTGAATTTTGGGGACCGTTCTGGTTATCATTTCTATTCTCGATATTCCTTGTCTTTAAATACCGCTTTCCTGTACTTCGCGTACATCGGAGATGTGTTTTTCTATCCTATTTGTAGGGTCTGCATACATAACCTTGTAGGTGTTGCTGTCCAAAAATTGAGTTACCTTTTCTACATAGTTCGTTCTATCATGACTGTGGCGTTGCCTTTATCTGCTGGATGGACCAGAATGTTTGCGTTCTTATTTAAAGTCTTCATCGCTGTTTTTTTTGGCTGCGGAGAGATTCGACTTCGGTGGTTTTGAATCCTTAATGATCTTCGCTGTTTCATAGCTGACTTCATCGGCTTGTTCCACTGGTAATCTTTCGATTGCGGCTTCAGCGGAGGATACTATGTCCTCTAATGCTACACGGTGCTATTGTGAAATTTTGGCCTTTGGAAAGGAAGGAAGGTTCCGCTTCGGTTACAGGATTCGACGACAAGTTGAAAAGTGTATTCTGAAGAGGTTTTACTGATTTTTTTCTATTCAGGAGTGCTTCAAAACTTTTTTGTTGCTTGAGTGTAACTTTTTGGTGATTTTTTCTGTCTGTACATTAGTGATTTGTAAATATAGCTCCTTCAGGTCTAGAATCTCTCCGACCTCAGCGTTCAGATCTGGTGACATAAAGATCCCTGAAAGTTTTCAAGTTAATTTTGCATTTACTTGATGAGGCTTCATATCAATATATGTTACATTATGTGTGTATTGAAGATATCATAAACTAAAATATACCTCAGAGAAACTGTAACTCTGTTTCATAAAGATGTCTTTTAAGAGGTAAATCATTAAAGTATTTAAGAAGCTAATACTTTTATATTTCTATATATTCCTACTATATCCCTTATATTTGATTAAACATTATCCCAGTAGTTGGTTGTATTGATAGGTAGGTTGGCGTCTAAGTTATTTAAATCATTAGTTTTTTAATTAGTTACACTTCAATGAACTCTCTATGTTTAATAGTTTAGTTCATATTTAGTATAATACAAGTATTGTTCTCTGGATATTAAAGGAGATACATTTTTAGATGTCTTTTTACATCCATTCAAAGTTCTTGTCAAGTCGAACAATGATATTTGTAACCGGAAATGTAAATGTTTAGTGATTGTTTACGAAATATATGTCAGTTTTTAGGTTTGCCTTAGACCTCTCTAAATAGATTTGCCGAAAACGACAAAGCATGAGTCAAATAATATAGTATTTTCTACCTTCTATTTATTTGTTTGCTTCTCCAAATTTCCTTCTACGTTTTTTCTTTCTAATCTATATAGTTTAAATCACATAAAGATGATTATCTGCATAAAAAGATACCCTAAGTTACATGAAAACAAATTTCATTAAATAAATATAAATAATACCATACATCGATTTATTATACTGTAGCGGTGTACTGTCATGCGTTATATTCCGTCAGTTTAACATATTTCTCGACTTAGGTTTATTGAAGTAAACATATTGAGGATTTACCAATTTAAATCTTTTTTTGCTCCTACATAACTATATTGCGTGTATTAAATTTTCTAGATCTAGTTAAGCATGTGGTTGTGCATAAATATGCCTACTATATTGTTCAAGTATTTTTTTGAATGCCTTGTATCTCAACTAAACTTATTTGTCACGTAATACATTTTAATTTTTATTTTCATAATTAATTACTTCTTTTATTTATACAAAATTTAATTGTATGTGTGTATTTTTATTAGGAGACCATACCGTACCATCCTGTGCTGACTATTTTTTTTTCTTTTTTTTATCTCTACACCGAATTTCGAATTTTCTTTTTCTTTCGACGTTTCTTGATATTTTCGATTTTTCTTGCTAGTTTTTTTACTGGTGTATTTCTCGCCAGATACTCCTTGTGAATTGCAGGAATCTACATATGCTTAATTTCTTTTTTGCTCTAGCTTCAAAGTGGATTTTAAATAGCTTTAGATTACCTTTTACTCTGCTATTACTCTTAGTTGAGGCTTGCTAAAATAGCAAATTGGAATTCTGAAATTTCCTTCATAATTCCATGCAATGCAATAATGCATAAAGCAATTTTTGCCCCAAGTAAATAAGATCCACCCAGAACTTCTGAAAACCTATTCAGGAACCGTTGAGGGAGTTAAGTAGAAGAGAAGAGAGAACAAATTACTTAGAATTCGTGCAGTCTTGGGCAAGTTCGTGTGTGTGTTCTCCACCTCATTGCGCCAGCTACTGATAGATATAGTAAGGATTTTCCAATTTTTCTTATTATTGAAAATTTGATAAAACTAATTATATATAAATTGAATAACTAATTATCGTAGCAGTGTAATCATTATTGGCCAATTAGGGTACGTAATTATTAATGACCGAAAATTGCAAATAATTTTTAAATTTGCATCATTCTTTATCCATTCATTTTTCTGTTTTTTTTTTAATTTCAACTCAACTTATTTTGAATAACTTGATTATTTAAAATTACTAATATTAAATTTTTATAATAAATTTTGAAACGTGAAGTTTAAATATTTTTTCTATTTAAAATCGGCTAGACCTTTTTAACTAATTTCAGGAACAGGATTGTCCGCAATGTCCGACTTATAACACGGTAACATAGTCATTACTTTTATGTTGCTGATGGCGCCCTCATAAAAACTTACATTAGCTCAGTGTTGTAAGCCATGTCTTCTAAAACGACTTTAGTGTACATTCAATTATCGATAAGTACTGAACAAATAAATAAACTGACTAAAAACTCTGCCTGTAAACTCATGGCAGAGCCGCCAAAAGAGCTGTCATGCCTAGACTTTTTATTAAAAGGATAACCTAGTTATATTATGTGCGATTATACACCCGTAAGTTAAAATACATTAATCCGTAGACGCACACTCAAATTCTATTTCGTTTATTTCTCGACTTGCAGCTGTCTTTTTCATAAGTCTGTAGATAATGTTTCGACTTTATTATCGAGAATTATAGCTACTTCTTTATGTTACAATAACAGCATATAATTCCTTTATGTATCCATTCGTTCAGCTGTCTGCCTAACTAGCTAGTAGTCTAACTATATCTCTTTTTAACTATGGTAAGTCATGAGGCAAAAAAATGTTCGAAATAAGAAACGTAAACAGTTGAACGTAGAAAGAAGTTACATTAAGAAAAATACAACAATTAGTTGAGTGAGGTAAAAATTGTTTAAAATAAGGAACATAGACAGCTAAGGGTAGAAAGAAATCAGCTTTAATAAATATAAGACAACTACTGCTGGGTAAAAACTGTTCGAAAGAAGGAAGACCGCAGTCTGATGCTCGAAGTTAATAGGGATCTATGAGTTTATAACATGTTATTCAACTTACAATTAGCGGTATTTGTCATATATGCAGCTGCTTTATCTCTGTATTCCCATAAAAAAATGTATCCCATAACTGTGACTCCCCAAGATGCACATATAATCATATATGGGCTAAAATGCTGCGGTCTTGGATAATATCGTCATAATGTTTGGCCATAATGTGGTGAAAATGGCCAATTGGCAATTATACGACCCCCTCTTTTGATTTTATGGTTGGGTTTATTAGCTTCTTTTTGACTTTAAAATCGAGCTTTTTTAGCTGAAAAGAATCTAAGATAGGCATGTAAAACACGCTCCTCTTCTTGAAACTAAATATTTCAATTTCTACAATTTTTTTTTTAGTTGTAAATGTATTTTACTAAGAAAATTGATTAAAGGGTTCATAACGTAAAAAAAAACATGCATGAAAATTCGTATTTATAGATAGAAAGAATATGTTTGTTTAAAGTGGTCAAGCAATGGCTGCTAGGAAATTAGTTTAATTTTAATTTCAATCATGTCGGTTCATAAAAAGCTTTAGGCTATTTTTTAAGCAAATATTCCTTGAAACCGGCCACTTAGTAAACAAATATTTATCAAATGGCAATAACTTTCAAATGTAGGCAAAATGTAGCAACATTTACTAAAATTTTACCAATAAAAATGCCTACTTGGTTTGCCTTTTGTTCGCTAAAAATGGCTAATTTAAGACCCAGGAACCAGCGTAACCAAATTAAACAACGATTTAATTTAATGCTTACTATAATTTAACTTCAGTACTTACTAGAATATATCTGGTTATGTCGTGGTAACAAAATTGACAGATATTTCTACTTTTTGGCCATCCAATATTACAAAAAAAAGTTGGAGGTTTAATTACCTCATAAAAGATATTTTTTGGCCAAGTAATTATGCTATAGCCAATCTACATTAAAAACTGCTACTTTTGGAGCCAAAAAATCTAATTTGAAGCGAGCTTTCATGGCTAGAAAACAAACCAAATTTGACAAATCTCTGGTTTTTATGTGTCTTTTATGGCTAACTGTTGGGAAAAAAAGCTTGTCCGCTAATTTGTGCCACTTGGGCTATATGTGTCCTGAGGATGCAATATTAAACTTGCGAAACGTCGACACTTTAAAAACAGCCTTTTGCTTTTAACTGGATTCTAACCCCAAATAATACAACCTCTAACATAAAAACAAGAGGATCGTTAATGAAAACAATTTAGAAACGTAATACCTGGGAAATATCTATTAGACAAAAAAGCTCATCAGCTAATTTGTGCAACTTGGGTCATTATTATGATTGTCGTACTGTTTCTCACTTACTTCTGCACACACATGTCTCTGAAATTCTCAAAAACAATTGCTAGAATTAAGAATGTCAAAATATAAAATGTGTCTAACGCCAATTGAACATAAATAAACATTTGCACCAGTCTAAAGTGAAGGCACATACGTAAAACCACTGAATAACTAAAATGTCAAAAACATAAGATGTGTTTTTCTCCAGCTAGCAATAAACAAACTGCTGCGCACGTTTAAAGTGACGGCGCATACTTAAAACCACAAAAAACTAAAATGTCAGACATAAGATGTGTCTAGTCCCTATTAAACATTTGTGCACGTCTAAAGTGAAAACCCAAACCTATGAAAAACTAAATGGTATTTAATTAAACAAAAATATTTATTAAACAATATTTATATTCAGCTATATATGTTTTATTTAATATATCCCAAATATCCTCACACCTACATTTCAATAAATCAACCTGCCAAAGCTTTTAGAATTATTTCTTTTGACGACAAACAAAAAAATCATAAATCATTCAAGTTAATTGCATAAAGGTCGAAGCGCCGCAGCAGAAGTCATGGGCCAGCCGGTATGGGGGCGCATCCGTGCGACGGATAGTCTGGTCCGGGCAGCAACGGCCGTCTTTTGTGCGCTTAATGACTGATTAATGGTGACAGCTATTATGTCATTTGGGTAGTTTGAAGTTATTGTGTTGTCTAGATTTACGAAATGATATAATGTAAAGTGCAAATTTTTAGACATTTTAAATATGGGTATTCTTTTGATGGATGGATATAAATCAGTGTCAGAGAGTGAATACTTGCTTTTATGAAAATGGAGGGTCTAGCTAGAGTTGAAGGGAATTTATAATTTAAAAACATTGCAGAGTTAAGATGTACGTAGAAATAACGTCACAGGAGTTGGTCAGTCTCGATTTGGCTATTGTTAGGCAACAGATAATTTCAAAGGAACTAATTCCTTACTTTTAAAAATGTCACATAGTTGGGTTAAACCATATTTATTTGAGTCCTAAAGTTGGGTCAAGCCCGATTTGAATAGGTGATACATTTTGGTTAGCCAGATTTTACTTAGGTTAAGAAAGAAGCGTCGTACACGCTTACCCGGATAAAAGTGACGTTAAAACCCATAGCATCCCTACTCAACTCATTTGCTCTACCATAGCGATCTGTCCAGAAATATTTGACAAATATGCGTCTGTATTCAACTCAGTTAATTTTACTTTTCCATCGACACCTCATTGGCAGTAGGTCAGGGTTCAATTCAACGAAAATTGCGTTCAGATAGTATTATAATTCTTTGTTTATGTCGATTCTTATAGATGTATGTAGGTGTTTTGTTGTTGTTTTTTATTTTGATTGCATCCCATATAAGTCTGTTTTTGTAGTGTTCCGTGTGTGAAACTTAATTACAAATATCAGAAATGGACATATAGGGACGGTTGGCAAAATCTTATATCTTATTGATAAAATAATATGCACATCCGTCGACAACTGATTTCTTACATTGAGCCATAATTGAGAACATTTTATATTTTGATGTCATAGAATATATTTTGGGTCGGCAAAGTTGAAAATCTGAGGGCAAAACTTAATACGTTGTTGACATTTGATAAAGTTTTAATATGCACCTCCCAATATTTTCTCTCTAGGCGGCCGTTCCTGACAAGTCTTGAAGTTAATCTAGTGTTCGATTTCTAACAGATGCTGCGTCATATTCTGGTTTTCTATTTTTGGAGTTTTTCAGTCAAGAGCTTATAGTTCTGCTTGGTCAGTATATTGTGGATATAATGTGATATAGATATAGTGCCTTTTTGTTGCCTTGCAGCTGTTTTTGTTCATATGCGGTGAACGGAATGTAAATTTGGTACTTCAGTATCCATCTGTAGATATGGGCGTCCTGTATGCTTTAAATAGCCCAAATCGTTGTGATGACTAGATTTAGGGAGACATTAAAGGATGATTTCAATTAGTTTCTGGTTAGATTGTGCCCGTAATTAAATATTATTATTAAATAAACTTACCTCTGAATTTGGCAGAAGTGTTTTTTGTAAGTTGGCAAGTCAGTTAGTTTTAGGTGAATCTGCGGACATTGAGCTAATAAAGAGCAGTTGCCAGTTGAGTTGTTCAGACTGTTTTGACAACCTTGCTGAATTTGAATATTTTCGTTAATTCCCAGAGAATAAGTACCTAAAAACAAACAAACAAATTATTTCCTGGTTAATGCTTGAGATAAAGTTATAGTGCCTCTAGACAAATTAATCAGACATTACGCTTATAAACAATGGTTGCCTTTGTCTCCTCTTTGTAGTTTCTTACAAAAGACTGTAAAAATTAGAACTATAGCTTTTAAACTTTGAAAATTCTAAGGATTGCAGATTTTTTTTCTGATGACCGATAGTAGAGGGACATTTCCGAAACCACAAAGTTTTTGTGCTCAACTTCTTTTATGTGTTTTACAAGTTATAAGAAAATGTAGCAAACTCTCAATCTAAAAATGAATTGAAGTCCGATAATGTAATAAAGATTTTGCAGTTACTAATTATAACTTCGGCTTACTTCAACATCACTTTCGAAATTATTGAATTCTTCTCCAGGGAGCTATAAAAAACATAGGTTTCAGAAAATGTAAGTCTTTTTTTACAAGTAAAAGGTACTTACACTAATTAAAATGTAAAGACAATTTTGACATTACTTGACAAAAAATAAACAATTGCAAACCAACTGTTTTTCTATCAAATAATGACAGAAATAGGTCAAATATGTCAAATGCATAATATAAAAGGTGGTATGTTCAAACATTTTTAAAAACTAGATAATACGGTTATGCAGAATAGGGAGCAAAATATTAGAGGTAATTTGAAAAAGAAATATTTATGATTTTTAAGCAATTATTCCTCTTCTAAATTTAAAATATAAGAATAAATTGCGATAAAAAATTCATTCGTCAAACAAAACAAACATTAAATAAAAGAATTGAGAAAAGAATACACAAAAGTGATGCAAAATTTAATATGGTCTTGTGTTCTTTCAGAACATATTCCAAATACGGGACACAAAGGAATTTTAACGAAAAACACTTTACACACTGAAAATAACCCTAGCAAAAGGCTTTAAAAATGACTGAAATACATAAAGAACAATTCATAATGAACAAAAAAAACCGATATTGAAATCTTAGGTTCCACTTGACGAATAATTGCTTAAAAATCAAAAAGATTTCTTTTTTAAATTACCTCTAATATTTTGCACCATATACTGTATAACGTTTTATGTAGTTTTTATAATTGTTTGATCGTAACCCCTTTTTATACAATGTATTTGATATACTTAACCTATTTCTGTCAATATTTGATAGAAAAACAATTGTTATTAAATTTCTTATTTCTTGTCAAGTGATTTCAAAATTTTAGTAGGCAAAATCTATCTTTCTGAAAATTATGTTATTTATCGAGCCTTGAATAAGTTAGTTAGGTGATAAGACGTCTAGTTCAACTGCAATTTCTTGTGGGGTGCCGCAAAGATCTGTTTTCCCATTTTGTTTCTATTATACATTATCCACTTAACTAACCTTAACACAATAATTGTTTGCGGTCGACACTACCACTGCCGGGCGAAATAATGAAGACTTATTGAAAGAAAATATCTCAAGAGATTTGATCTTAATTAAGAAATGGTGTGATGCGAATCATCTTAGTTGTAATGTATCAAAACCTAATATTTAGACAAGTTAATGCTCGAGTGTGTAAAATTTAATAATTAAAAGGGCCTTTAATACTAGACAGAGTTTGAGCTTCCCACTCCTATCCCCATAACAACCTTAGCAAAACATTCAATTTTATATTAAAGTAAAAAAAAATATATATATATATATATATATATATATATATATATATATATATATATATATATATATATATATATATATATATATATATATATGTATATATATATATATATATATATATATATATATATATATATATATATATTATATATATATATATATATATATATATATATATATATATATGTATATATATTATATTATATAATATAATTATATAATATATAGGATGTAAGAATAATTTGTTTGAAATATGAAGACTAATAGAAAAAGTACCAATTTTCGATCAGACTTACCAGAGTCTAATGTTATGGTACCGTTAGCATTCAATATATCCTTTATCCAAGGGATGTTGGGGAATATATCTGTCGAATATGTAGTATAAAGAACTGTAGTTGAGGGATGTGGCGTTGATGCTAAAAAATATTTTTGCAAAAATAAATAAATAAAATACCTATGAAATATTTCGAAACAGACTATGATAAAAACATTTCTAACTAGTAACTACAAGTCGACTAAAACGAAATATGTTTGTTATTCTTAAATGTGTCATTTTTTAAGGTTTATCCCATTTTTTAGCATTACTAAAACTTCACACTCAAAACAATTATTTCTTTATTTATATGTCATACATACGATGGCGAACTTTAAATTAACTTTTTGTCATTTGTTACGTGCTCTCTTAGGCCGATTTTCTTTGTATAGCGAAATCATTTTAATTTCAATAAAAAAACATCAATAACATTATGCTTTTGATGCTGTCTTTTATGAAAGTTTTCAGAATATAAATTTTATGTACGTCAGCGTTTGTTATTTATTATTTTTGTTCAGTGCAAAATTTTAATTGGTTAACTTTTAACCATGTTTTTATTACTTGTGTATTTGATGACGAGTAGCACTGAACAAGTATCGAAGAACAATCAATGGTTACCAACCACACTACTTGTATATTTGACAAACATTTAAATGTAAGTTTACTTTCGAAGTGTTCATTAATGGTAAATGTCAACATGTCGTTGGGTCTGCCGCGTTCGTAGTGATGAATAGTTGTTGTTTAATGAATTGAGATAAAAAAAAACGTTCAAAAAGAATAATGATTAGTGCGACAATGAATTCGCAATATTTTATTGGGCCGTATAGACGCAACTTTAAATATGACAAGTCTGGATTTGCCAATGACACAAGAACCCTTAGACTTATACCATATTTGCCGACAACCTATCGCAAATAGTCAAGTGCCGAATGTCTGTACGAGTAGGTCATTAAATACGTAAAATGACAAGAGCCGTTTTCCAGTGCCGCATTTTAAAAGCTCTAGCGTTACTCAGGAATAACCTGCTACTATTTAAAGTGTTACAGTGGACTAAAGCGTCAAGCACCAAATTACAAGTGATGCTATTTATAGTTTATGTCATGTTTATCCTTTATGATTTTTGCTGGCTTAAATTTTGAATTCTATAATTGATTAAGTATAGAGTAAGAACTGAAGATGATAGATTATAAGTAGCAGACATATAGGCTTGTACATATGTTTCATTCCGTTCACATCAATGCGAGCCAGTGAATATATTTTAAAAGCTGAAGGGGAGAATGAGGCTTTGATTTTAGTGTGCTCAAAATATTCGTCACTGGAGAACGGCTCAGTATTTACCAGTCACAATTATTTCTCAAGAATGCCCGTTATTTGATTCCGCCTTTCTAGACGTTATACAGTTATCTGTTTCATTATGTTCGAAAATCTTCGCTGAAAATACCACATAAATAACTTTTTTTGACTGATTTATGTTTTATATAAAGAAAATAGAATGAATGAATAGAAATTATATTAATATAAAACCATTTGGGATCCATCCACTCCATTTTTTAGAAATCCTTTACAAATATTATATAATAAACCAAATAAGTCGCTCTTGCTAGAACCCATAATACATTTATCTGTACAGAGCAACATTATCTGGCTATATATGCACATACAAATCAAATACAAAGATATTTTCAAATATATTGTTTAAGTATAATTAATAGCAACAATTCGAGCCAATGTAATAATTTAGAATTTGTAATGACAAAGTAGTGATTCGATTTTCTTTATAATCGAATGGATTTTTGAATTTTTAATTGGTTTTAACACCCAATTTTCATAATTTGAATGTAAATTATATTTTAGAAGACTTGTTAAAGAAATGTTAGTATTTTAACATAAATGTTAAATATGGTGGTGGTGCTACAACTGCATCAAAAGAGTCTTTTGAGGATTCATAATCGGAGGCAATGTGTTGAGTAATAAAATTACGACATGGATATTAGATTTGGCTGTTGCTACATAGAAATCAAGAACATATGAAAGGTATATTATGTCCTTTGGTATTCGTAGCTGAAGAAGTAGTAACAAAAAACTTCTTAAACTGTTTTAGATTTTCAGTTTTATTCACAACTTGTGACATATGTTTTGCTAACATTGTAGCTTCGTCAGACAAAGGGTATTTAAACTTACAATTTGCTAAATGAGCTTGGTTTTTACAAAAACATATTTCTAGGTAAAGACTTGTATGGCCCACGAGAGTCCTTAATAACATCTGGACAGAAATTTCTAACAAAATAGGTTTAAAGAGGTGAATTATTCATATCAATATCTGTTTAACAGTTCTCCCAGTCTGGCCTATATACATTTTTGAGCAGGATCCACAGTTTTTAAAAAAAATTTTAAACCTCGAATTTATTATTTTTATTTGTTTTTTCTTTGGTATTTTTTATAAATTTATATTATATATATTATGGATATATTTTATAAATAAGCTCATTTAGCAAATTGTAAGTTTAAATGCCGTTTGTCTGACGAAGCTACATTGTTAGCGAAACATATGTCACAAGATGTGAATAAAACTGAAAATCTAAAATAGTTTAAAGTAGTTTATTTGCATTCTTGATAATGGATTTTCATCAAGTAACGATCAAGTCAATCAAGTTTTTAAAAATAATAGTAATAATAAACTAATATAAAATAAATATAATAAAAATAAAGAAAAACTGCTGAAGCAAATTATAAAGGCATTAACCCAGAGTTGAAAAATGTTGTCGTCGTCGGGTAAAATCAAACTTCTATGACGTGCATTTTTACCCCTCGTTCGCTATACCTCGGAAAAAACTTTTGAAATTTGGTATGTTTTTAGAGCAAACGGATCTCCCAATTATTTTTAGCTTTTGAGCTATTATTGAACACAATTTATTATACGAGTTTTTTAGAATATCGTATGATACACGATGACTGTCGGAAAAATTGAACTACTGATTTGAAATTTTTAGGAAACGTTAATTTTTACGGTCTCATGAAGCTTACTGAACATGGAAGGAAAAGAAGTTTGGGGAGTTTTTCTTTTTCATTTTTAAACCTCGTTTTTTTGGTGAAAAACAAGGGTCTAACGCCCCCTGGTGGCTAAACAGTTCAGTTTTTCGACAAAAACAAAAAGGATTCTGAAAGAGCAGAGATGAGAGAAAATGTGCATAAGAAAATTACATTTATCTCTGTTCCAAAAAAATCCATATTTTTTTGATGAGGAGGTAAAAAGGTACAAAACTGCGTTTCAAGTTTGCAGCTAAATGCTTTAAGAAAACTACTTGCATGTAAAGCCTTAACACCCATATTCACTAAAGAGGTTTAAATTTAGGCCAAGTCTAACTTGGCAGTTATACGTTTAAGATGACAGTTTTAACGTTTGAACAAATAATTTTTCTAAATATCACAATTACAAAATGAGAATGACATAAGGTAACATAACTGGCGAACTAAGAGTTTTAAGTACCATGGCAACTAGACCTGGTCTAATTCTTAAACCTTTTTGGTGAATACGGGGGTTAATGTTCTTACCGTTTGGTGCTTTTCATCTGCACGGAATAACAATAAAATTTATTTTAAATACGCCTTAACTCTTGAGTTTTTTTTAAAGTACATCGATGCCACGAAGTCCTGCCAAAAAAACTTATTGGATTAAATCTAAAAAAGTTACAATTTTTTAAAAATGTACATAAACGAAGCTATTTATCTTTTAAACAAAAGTAAAACAAATTTTAAAATCTAAATATATTTTCTACAACTTTCAGAACTAAAAAAAAATGCTGACCAGGACTGCACACCGTGATTGTATTTTTAACAAGTTGAACTTTTCAATACGAAATGGATTAAGAAATTAAGAATAACCTCGTCAAATGCGATGTAAAAATAGGCATTAATCGACAAGCAGGGTAAATTTAAATCATTCCCGATACATTTTATAGTCTTAACAGACCCGTTCGTATGCATTTATATAATTTAGGCTAGGTCTAACTTGGCAGTTATAGGTTTAAGATGACATTTTTAGCAACTAAACAAACTTTCTTAATGTCACGATTACAAAATGACAGTGACATAAGCGAAACATAACTAGTGAACTAAGAATTTTAAGTGCTATGGCAACTAGACCTGGTCTAACTCTTAAACCTTTTTAGTGAATACGGGGGTTAGTGTTTAATCCCCCGCATTCACTAAAAAGGTTTAGGAGTTAGACCAGGTCTAATTGCCATGGTATTTAAAACTCTTAGTTCGCTAGTTATATTTCGCTTATGTCACTGTCATTTTGTAATTGTGATATTTAGAAAAATTATTTGTTCAATAGTTAAAAATGTCATCTTAGACCTGGTCTAAATTTAAACCTCTTTAGTGAATACGGGTATATATGTCTAGACTCTCTAGACGTTCCGTGAAATTTTCCGTCTTGAAAGGAGAAGGAATGAAAATAGAAATATATAAGGTACATATTTGTGAAGTGTGTAGTTTTAGTTTAATCAAGCTATCTTGTAAGTTTAAAAATTATAATAATTATCTTACCCAACTTGAGGTTAGCTAAAAATAACTATTAGGTATATTTGTGGTTTCATTTAAATTATTGTGGCAAAAATATGTTATTATTTAAAAGTTAAATAGAATTATTGCATCAATTTTATGTCAATTTAAAAGGTTTTAGAATTTAACACCTCAAGTTAGGCAATCAGTTAAACCGAAACGAAACTAAGCTAGAAGTGCGCACAGACATAATAGGATAATAATCTATTATATCAATGGAAGAGCGTCCCACAGAACCATTCACGTTCTGTTTTATAGGTAGATAAAATTAGATGGTTCGATTTTTTTTTTTTACTTAAAATAATCATTAGTATTAAAATGGTAGAGTAGTTTTTTTTTTACAAAATTAAACAATGATATTAATACTTTTACCAATATTTTATATATTTAGTGAAATTTATTCCACATAAAATTTTCAATTTTCTAAAAACAATATGGGCAGAAAGAGTTTTTGTAGATATTTTTAATACAAACTACTTTAATTTTTTTTTAATAGTACAGATAATGTAATGGTAATGAAAGATTTTTCTAGAAGATAAGTCAGTGTTTTGCAGGGATTTGATTTTGGGTGTCATTGGGAAAATGTAAAAAAAATCATATTTTGGGAAGGCAACAATCAAACTGAAAACATATATAGCTGGGGTAAATGTTCTCACATTGAAAAATTGTGGAAGTCATTGGAGTGGATACTTGATTATTTTTTATTATATACGATTTAAAAAAACGTAATACTTCGAAAAATTGTGAAATTTATTTTATACTTATTTGAATACAAAATATGTTTTGCCCGGTATACAGAGTAGTAAAAAAAGATGAGAAAGCACCTCTAGAAGCAAAAAACAAAAAACGGTGAAACATGCCAAACTTATTTTATGTTTTTGTTTATAATGACATTTTTTTCAACTATACAAACTAGCACTAGGATGGATGAACCACTTGAAAATGAAGAACAAAAAAGGTGATTCAGAAGCATTTAGCTTACTTAGAAAATAGTGAAATTCGTCATATTTCTTTTTTTTTAATAACATCAGTGGGTGCAAATTGTTTGTTTACATTGTCGAAGCTTTTCGTATTTTTTTACGAAATTCAAGCTGTTATTTGTGTTATCTTATTGAACTAAGTGGGTTCTACCTGTGTAATTGTTAGCAGACCTCAATACTTACGGAAAATTGAAAAACTTTAATAAACATTTTTTTAACCTCAATCACGGCTATGTGTTTAAAGTGTGATCCAAATTTACTTTAGTGTGACAATTGCTTAAGAAGCATCCACAAAAAAGATTGTTCAGGTTTAAATAATTTAAAGATTAAAGTGTTTGAACTAAAGGGTAAGTGGTTACTTAAGTTCTGTTGTGAAGATTATATGAAAGGCTTTTTAAATTTGTCAAAGCTTATAAAAACAGTTGATGCGCTCAGAATGGAAGTTTCTAACCACTTCATTTGTTGCGTCTCAAGGAGAAATGTTTGTAGAACTACAGGAACGGAAAAAAAAGGTCAAACAACATTATGATGTTTAATATTCTCGAGAATAATAATAACCAAACAGTGGTGGATGAAGAGAACTCTGAACTAACAAGTGATGAGAGCAAGGCAGTCAGTCCCACTTCTTGGAAGGAAAAAAAGAAGAATGGTTATCGTTTTTTAAAAGTTACCAAATTCTCAGGTTATTCAAACAATTCTAGCTAATTCATCTAAGCTTAAAGGTCGCAAAAATTTTATAAGTGCTGATTTAACACCCAAGCACAGAACAGAAACTGGCTTCAGGATTGAGCTTGCTCGGCGTAGGGAGAGTGGCGAGAACGATCTGGTAAAATATATTCAAGGCATTCCAACTATAATCAATAAAGAAATCTACCAAAGGTCTTTTAATATATTATCAAAACGTCCGACGCCTACGAACTAAACTTAACTAATTTCAACTTCCACTTATGACATTCTCATTTTAACTGAAATAGGGATTAATAAAGATTTTTTTGATGACGAATTGGGTCTTGTTGATTATAATGTGTATCGTAAGAATCGATCTGATGCAATAACTCTTCATAAACGTGGTTGTGGAGTACTAATAGTAGTTCATAACAGTATTCGAAGTTCTCAATTGGAAGTTTCTCCTGAACAGATTTTTATATTAATAGAATCTAGTGTTCAAAAATGTGCTATTGGTGGTGTATATTTACCCCCTAAGCATCAGTTGAAGTTTATCGCAAACTGTCTGAAATAATAGATGATATCACCACTAATCTACCTCAGTTATCAATATCCATCATGGGTGATTTTAATCTACCAAATGTCCAATGGACTGAAGACAACCACTGCTGCACTGCTGTGCCCAATGCTAATGCTACCTTTATTGAATCTCAAACAGCTGAATTATGATATTACATATGTGCCTTTCATAACTTAATGCAAAAAAAACAACATTTACAATAATCAAGGTACACTTCTTGATTTTGTGCTTTCTAATCGTTCTAATATGAGCACTGTTTAGTCTGAAGAATCTTTCTTACCTCTGTATACTTACCATCCACCACTTGATGTTTCGATGAAATTTGGGACTGGGACTACATTTAACAATCCAGGTTATTATGTAGAAGAATTTTATATAGATTTTACTCAGGCTAATTATGTGTCTGTAATTGAATTTTTTTCATTCATTAATTGGGAGAGTTTTTTAATAATACTTTGGATCAGATAATGAACGATCCTTAAGAATATACAGGGCAACTGAATATTTTGTGCAACTAGAAAAGTCATTCCCACGTAAAGTTCCCATTTGGTATACTCCACAATTGAAAAATTTAATAATCACAAAAAAGAAAGTTCATGCAAAATCTAAAAGTTCTGATAATCAGATTATTTAGAATTTTCTCCTTTGAGGTTTTTATGCAAGCACCTTTTTAAGAATGCTACCATACTTACAATGAAAGACATACTACTACTAGACATAAGGGAATACCTTATAAAATGAATGTGACACTAGTGACAAAGAACCTAGTCAACATTACACTAATTACATAAAACTCAGCTGTCAAAGATCTGAAGTGAAAAATTACAGACCAGTAATCATTATAAATACATATTATTTAAAACCATTTTAAGTGATTACTTAACTAAACCCCTTGGGGAGGTCGACCAAATTTAACTTATTGTCTTATGTTGACTTTCTGTCGGAGGTCTTGGAGTGGGTGGCGAGATCCATTCCATCTACACCGACATTCACGGTCTTCTGAATCTTATTGAAAATGAGTGGAATCAAAGTTTCGAAAGTATTTTTTCCTCATTTAAAAAAAAATTGAGTCAAAAACAAAGATCATTTTAACTCCCTCTGGCGCCAAAACGATGTAGGCTTTTTACAAAAGAAAAAAAAATCTAAAAGGGCATAATTAGGAAAAAAAATCTTAAATACTTTTGTGTTTAAAAAGTCTAAGCAAATTAGAAATATCGGGTATTGTTAAAAAATTCATTTTTGGTTTTTTGTTCGCACCCCTAAACTCTGAACGGCATAAACATTTTTAAGAAAGAGATAGAGAAAGTTCTACTACATAGTGGAATAACTGGAAATACACTACCCTTATATGGCAGAGTCTTCTCAAACTTCCCGATCATCTTTGAAAAAAGGTATCAATCTTAATATTTTTATAATCAACAAGAAGATATTCGTTTAATAGACGTATAACATACTGGGTATTTCATTAGAAAGGGCACGTTGGGTCTGCTATATTATACTAAAGACAAACGTACCAAACCTAGTATATTTATATTCAGCAAGAATATCACCATGTGATGAACATATACGACGTGTTCCATTAACAAATTATGTTAAGTCATCCTATATACATACATACATACAAGTTTTCTAAAAAATACTACATCACTATTTATTTAACATTTTTTTCTGTTTCTCCAAAATTAACTCCATTTATTGTAGCGAATTGTGAAGAAATATATTAAACGAAGTGAAGTAAAAAGGTCATTTGAGGGTTCAAAAATAAAAAAAATTTTAAATGCTAAAATTATTCAGCAAAAAATCTATATAAAATTTAATAGATCTGTATGTGCTGGCGTTTGACGTAACATGAAAGTTAGTTTAAAGTAAATACTTCTGTGTTCTGAGGTAAAAAAATCAGTAAATTTCCTTTACCCGGAACTTCCCTCGTTATGATTTTTTTTTCATTTGTTAAGAATCGTGAAATGTGACCCAATTTAGTTCAGTACATAGTGGCAGTATATATGTGCTACACACAGTGACTCTAAAAATTTGTATTGGGCGCCATTTTGTTTTACCATATTGGATTCCTACAAATATTTTACCAGTTTCTTTCTACCTATGCCACACTTGACTATTGGGCATAATTTAAAATAAATTCAATAAGTAGTTTTTACATTGACACACCGCCATTTTGTTACGTCATGTTGAATTCGTACCAGTTTATCCCTTTTTCACATTTAATTTTTCTGCAAAATTTAATGTCAGTTGTAGAGGATTTTTTACGTCGATTTTTTAAAAAAATTATTTGACCGGTATTTTATTTTGCCATCTTAAATTCGTACCACAACTTTACCAGTTTATCTCTATATCACCCTTAATTCTATATAAAAACTGAAATTAATTTAGTTACTAGTATTTTCAGGCTAATCTGTTAGATATTTTATAAGGCCGCTATTTTATTTTGCTATCTTGGATTCATATTAAAATGTTACGAGTTCATTCCTATGTAACACTTGATTTTTGTGCAAAATTTGAGGTAAATTAGATGTTTAGTTTCTTTGGTAATATTTTTTTCAACATTGTTCATATTGCATTTTTATCAAAATATTACCAGGTTACCCCTATATGACCTTGAATTGACATAATTGATAAAAAAAATTTTTGTATCTGCGGGCGCTAAATCGTGACGGTATGTAAAACCCGATAGGGTGATTTTTTCACGATTACAAACATTTTATTTGGCCGCCATTTTGTTCGGCCATCTTCAATTAGTACCCCAATTTTATTAGTTGATCCTTATACCACAATTAGTTATGGCACACAATTTGAAATCAATCTATTAAACAGTTTTCTCAGGCTGAATTTTTAAATATTTTATTAAGTCGCCATTTTATTCTGTCATCTTTGATTCGTACCAACATTTTACCAGTTGATTCTAAAATAATACTTTGATGTTTCTGCAAAATTTGACATAAATTGGGTAGGCAGCTTTTTAGTAATAACTTTTTACATTTTACTAGACCACCATTTTGTTTAGCCAAATTCAATTTTTACCAAAATATTACCAGGACATCCCCATGACCCTTAATTTTTTATCAAAACTTGAAGCCATTTGGGTAAGTAGTTTTTTAGCTATGTCACGAACAGACAGACAGACAGACCGACGGGATTCAGAAAACATATTTTTTGGGATTCAGGGACCCTGAAACGTGAAGATCTGAAAAAATCTCGGAGGGTATTTTTTTCACGATTACAATATTTCCGGTTTACTAGGGAAATAATCAAGAAAATATACTGTTGGCGCTGAAGTTTTGACATGCCTCTATGTACAATAGTCGTGTGTAAATATTTAGAGGCATTAGTCTTGATCATAATTGACGCAAGAAACAAATGCTTAATAAATACATGGTGAAAAAAACATGTTAAAAAAAATTTACAATTTATTGAAAACACCCTGTAAATTAAATATTTAAGAATACATTGTCTTGGCAACAAAAGAACACACAAATATCCCATTTTGAACAGTCGTCGTTTAAGAAGACTAAGAAAACTAAGACCGAAAATCGCAACTTAATGTCTTAATTCTTATTGAAAATATAAAAATTTAAATTTTTTCAAATATTTTGCATGTATAAGTCCTAAATATAAGTCTGTCCAGCGTTTTAGCTAGAAAACTACCAAATAAACTTGCCATTCCAGAAACTATTTTTTTTTCGCGTTTTTTAGCAGTACACTAATAGTCGATTAAATTTGTAAAAACCATATAAAGTCCGATAATGTGAAAACAAATATACAAAAACTATAAAAAAAAATATATAAAAAGAAGACGAAACCTCACGAGAGCTTGTTACTGTCCGCGCATTTCTTTTTCTGGACCAGAAATTTCTGAAAATTGTGTTTTTTGACCTTCAAAGCGCTCCAAATCGGTAACGGTACGTTGGGGAAATACGCTTCTATAGGGTCGATCGTAGAGGATAAATGGATTTTTCTTTTGGTAAAAATGCAATTTCAGTGGGGACTATATTAAGCCATGTGGCGCCCGATAGGGGCATTTTCTTCAAGATCCCGATTATTCAAATTGCAGGTCGCTATGGTTAATTTTTCCAGGGGCATTTTTTTTGGATTTATTGTCCAAACATTTCCGAAAAATTCGTTAACTGGCAATAGCTGAGAACGGAAAATCGTTTAAAAAAATAAAAAAAGGGTAAAAATGATGTAACTGATTGGTTCGATGGGGAATATAAAGTAGAATCAAAATATGAACTTTTTAACTGATACCGAGAGAATAAAAATTTTAATGATTCTGGGTTATGGCGATCGACGACGCACTTTTTTTATATTTTTATTAACTCTACTAATAAAACTCTATGGACATTTGCAAGTCAGAAATGACACGAAACTACTTTCGACACCAGTCACCGCTTAGGTAAAAAAAACCTTTTAATGTTTAAATATTAATGTTTGATCGCGAATATTTCGATTAAAGATGAAGTTTACATTAAAGCATTTTTAATAAAGAGAACTTTCGAGATCACTAACGGATCCGCCGTAACTTCGAACCTAAACCTAACAATTTTAAAAAAGAATAGATAGGTAATTCGACAGATATTCAGTGTGTTCCAAACTTTTGTTACAGTCTGTATATACAAAACCTACCTAGTGAACTGAAAAATAATCTGCAGTAGTTGTTATGAATAATAATATTTAACATGTGAAGAATAAATTTCAGGAGGTAAATGTGTGAAAATTTAAATATTAGTAACACCATATTAAAAAATATTAATCACTCAGGAAATTTTATAGGATAAACACACGCACACTCATACAAACTCATATTACCTAAAGCACAGCCTGCTACGTCATATCATCAAGGCCCTTACGGTAAGAAAACTAACTATATCTCAGAAACGGTGAAACCGATTGGTGGTTCCGTTAGTTTTTAATAAACACACAAGGCCTCTATATGTTGATATGTTACTTTTAGTTACCGTAATTGCGGCACTTACCAATTATTTATGTAACCATATCTCAAATAAATTATTATATTAAGTTCTTGTCTTATTGGAAGTTTCAATCTGAACAGCTTGACCTTTCGAAAAGACCTGGACTTAGTTATTTTAATACCTACTTAATGATTGAAAAGAGAGAACTTTTGAAAATATATTATGTTTATCCTGAAATGCCCCGGTAAAGTGGTTATATCAATTATTTTTGGTTAGATTAATGATACAATTTCGCAAAAGTAAAGAAAAGAAATTTCACTTCTTTCGAATTAGTATGATCCTTTAGATTTTTCAAAATATTGGTTTTTCTGAGCATAAATACCTATAATAATAATATCTCTACATAGTTTGTTAGACAGTATATAGAAATATTTTAAAATCTAATAAGGTAGATGTCACAAAAGACGATACAAATATATCACATATCTTATGGGTTTTTAAAGAAACTTAGGATATGCTTCATTGATCTCAAAAATAATCTGATTGAAAAAAAGAGACATTTTTTACTTTAGTACGTACCTGGCACAGAATGATAAACGGCTAATGGTGCAATATCTAAAAAATAAAGATAATAACAATTTATAAATATGAAGTGAACGGTGTTTATATTTTTTAAATTTTATTGTCTTTGCAAAACTATTACCATAAAAGAATCATGCATGCATCTCTACAACAGACGACTTAAAGAAGTGTATAATACTGATTATTCACAAGTTTACAAAATGGTGTTTGCATACTTTCAGTTTAAAAAGAAGCTGGTACATTTATTTTTTGCAAATATGTGTTTGTGCGTATTATATTTATGATATAAAGGTCACACTAAAGATTGCCGATAGTCTAGCGGATTGATCAGCAAAATGAGCAACTGAAAACGAAAATAGACGATCTGGAGCAGCTAACTAAATTAAATCAACTAAGAATCTATGGTCTACCTGAAAACCAAAACAAGGTTAACAAAAACCAGCTTAACGAACAGATCGTAAAGGTGTTTGAAAATAAACTTGGTTTGCAAAAATAATAAAAACAGAGCTACATTGATTTATTTCGACAGTCTTCATCAAAGAAATGCCGTGTGTCAAAATAAAACAAAGTTAAAGGGAAGTACGATGGTAATAGTTGAAGAACTAACAAAAACCCGACAGCAAAAGATAAACTGGGCAAAGATTTGGTATGGACAGCAGGGGGCAAAATTTTCACAAAAGTAAACTACAAGAAAATCTGGCTGAAGAACGAAGCTGATGTTGCAAATATAAATGAATAATTGCCCGAACTTATCACGTAAATTTAACTTTTACAACACATTCTTTTTGGAATTTATTTTTATAATACTTTTTTTTATTACTTTTTGCTTGATTTTGTATTTTGTAACTTGGTTGGTACCCATGCCTGATTATGCTTGATCAATGAACAATCTGAGTTGTGCTTTCTTAAATGTGAGATCGCTTGTACCGCATTTCTCTGATTTTAAAGACCTGGTTAATCAATCTAAGTATGATGTCATAGGTATCTCAGAAACTTGGGTAATTTCTAATGTTACCAGATCATATCAAACCAATATATAAAATCTCTAGAATGTCGGTCTGTCTGTCTGTCCGCAGTTTTTAGGGTACTTCCCGATCTCCCAGAAACTTGAGATTTGGCACAAACATTGTTTGGCACCTAATGATGATGTGCAACAAAAAAAACAACAAAACGAAAAACAGGGAGAATTAAATTTGTTGATTTAAATTAAAAGGGTGTGTAAATTCCGCATAGAATGGCGAACGGACCACAATTGCGAAATCTAAGCTTGCATAATTATTATGCATCGTAGTCAGCCTTGCCAACGCTACACCTTAACACTTTAAAACTTCGAACAAAATTTTTACTTTCAACTTTTTAAAACGGTCTAGAACTGTTTTAATGTTATATATATTTTTTTTTTGTTCTTTATGGTACCAATTAGAGTTTTCCACTTTAATAATTTATATTTTTCCATTTTAATAATTAGAATTTAGAATCTACAAGTTTTTATCGGCGGATCCACACATATATACTATTCATCACGTCAACGTTGATGCTTTTTGTCTGTCGGTCGGGTCTCTTCAGTCTCTTCTCCCAACAGTCCCAACCGAGAACCGAGGTAGAATAAGAACCGACCAGCGTTGATGTTTGTTCAAGTTTGTTGTTCATCATTCATTCGCACTTGCAATCGGCAACTTGACTGGTGTGTTGATTTAGTTCTTTGGGTGTGGATTTCGTCTCATGTCCTTACGTTCGTTTTTTCTGCCATGCATTGTTTGTTTAAATATTGATTTTTGCTGTTTGTCAAAATATACTACTAGGAGTAAATTGTTTGATTCATTTTTTGATATGTTTAATAGGTATGATAGGTAGTTTCATTTTACTTTGTAACTTTAACTTATTTTCTGATTTGTTGGTTCGCTAATAGGATTTTGTTAGGATAAAAATTCTGGCGCTTCACAAAGAACTTGTTACGCCTGTAGTCATTAGGCATATCCGAATTTAGTGGATCAGGTCACTCAGTAGAATTGCACCTATTATGATGGCGAGAATATTTGCGTATACGATAGCCTGAACTATCAAACATTTAAGTCTTCTTCTTTAAGGCCCATATTTGATAAATTTCATAGAGGGTTTTGCGAATTTAAACTCTAAACAACACCAGATTTAATAGTTTTTTATGTAAGTTCGCTGATTTCTTCGGAACGCCTAGACCGATTCTAGGGCACATTTTATGCGTAATATTAGTTAAAAATTAGAATTTTTGGAAAATAATCGAAAAAGGTATCATTCTAAAGATGTTTGGTTTACGCAATTTTTGGGGTTTATGATTTAAAGCCTTAATACAAAAAATGGAAGGGATGAAAGTGATTAAAAAAGGCAAAACGGGGTAAAAAATTCGAAATATGGAATTATATAAGATTTCAATATAACACTAAGATTTTAGGGCAATCCGTATTTAGGTTTTGTCGCCTAAAGCCCACCGCCTTAAGGGTAGCGGAGGGGGGGGGGTTAAAATAAAATAATAAGTTTTTTGAGGTCAAATAATTTATATTGTAAGGATATAATATGCATATATACCTTTCATAGCTTTCTGTGTACAGGGTGATTAAAAAATATTCACGCATTACGATATACAGGGTGTCCGCTAATTAATGGTACACAGCATAACTGCAGATTCTTTGGGTAAAAATATTGCGATTTAACTAAACTTACTCCAGTCCAAAAGTTGATAATAACAGAGATACAGGGTGTTGAACTTAAAATTTTATTTGCAATTTTTTAAAAAAAAAATGTTTTTTCACAAAATTTGGTAACCAGGGGTTTTTTGAGGAGAGAAATCAAAATATGGTATTAATTTTTATGTAGTACGTAGGGGGCACTCCGTAAGCTACCATTATCAATCATCAAATCAAACCAATATATAAAATCCCTACAATGCCTGTCTGTCTGTCTGTCTGTATGTCTGTCTGTATGTCTGTCTGTCTGTCTGTCCGCAGTTTTTAGGGTACTTCTCGATCTCCAAAAAACTTGAAATTTGGTACTGATATTCTTTGACACCTAATGATGATGTGGAGCCAAAAAAAAATCAAAAAGAAAAGCATGGCGGATTAAATTTGTTGGTTTAAATCAAAAGGATATAAATTCCGTATAGAATGGCGAACGCCAATAATTGCTAAATCTAAGCTGGCATAATATGTATCTTATTCAACGTTTCCAGCACTACGGGTTTATTTTTGCTGGACAAAGCATTCATATTATTTAAAGATTTTTTTGGAAAATAGATATATGAATCATTAATAAAATTTGTATTATTTTTTTTGCTTACACAATTACAATAATTTTACGTCCAGAAAGATCGTTTATAGTCGTCACTTACAATTGAATTACAACAGTGTCTAAATATTGAGTGCAGGCAACCAGCAATTCGTTTAGACGCTGAACAGGAAATAGAAAGCCTATAAGGGTGTTAACGACCGGAATTAAAATATTTTTTCTCACAATATAATAAGGTGTTGGTCGATATTTTTCTAACTGACACACAATCGTGACATATTTGCATATATTTTAAAAAATCGGAACATTTTGCATTGGCAACCCTATCAATAATTAGAATTTAGAATCTACATATTTTAGCGGCCGATCCAGACATTCATCACATAGTTGGCGTTTTTGTCTCAGCCCGCTCTCTTCTCCCAACCGAAGTTATAAATATAAGTACCGACTGGCGTTAGGCGTTGTTCTTTGGCAAGTCGCAAGTTGTAAGTTCACTGGCGTTAGTAGCGTTTTAAATTCGATATTTGGTTGTGGATTTCGCCTCACGTTCTTATGTTCGTTTTTTTTCTGCTATGCATTGATGGGTTTAAATGCGATTTGTTTAAATGTTAATTTCTGTTGTTTGTCAACTTTATTCTAAGAGTAAATTGTTTATTTTAGTTTTTGATATTAGGTTAATAGGTAGCTTCGTTTTACTTTGCATGTGCACTTTTAATTATTTTTCGTTCGTTCGATTTTTGGTTCTCCAATAGGATTTTGTTAGGAATAAATTGTTGGACTAATTATTTTATATCTACGTTAAGTTAAGTATTGTTATTGTTAATATTAGTTTTTTAGTTTTATTTTGTTTTAAATTTGGAAATGGCTCAGACTAGAGTAAAATCCCTCACCCTGGATTTAATCAGGGAAATTGCAACAGGGGACTAACATACTGGGGACCACATTAATACATTCCACGAAATTGTGGCACTTCATACAGAGTTCAACCCTCAAAACGTATTTTTTATTGGCGCGTTAGAGTTTGTTACCCCTGTGGTCATTCCGCATATCCAGATACTTAGTGGAAATCCGACTTCAGTTGATCAGGTCACTCATTGGATTTGTACCTATTATGATGGCCAGAATATTCGCGTTTATGATAGCCTGAACTTGAAGAGATTGTCCCCTGAGCAACAACAATATTTGTACCAACTCTTCCCTCACCACCCTCCCGTAATTTACGAAAAAGTCCTACAGCAACCAAACATGGTGGATTGCGGGGTTTTTGCCATGGCGTTTGCTACATCAGTTGTGAACCAATGTAATCCAGATGCAAAATGCGTTTACACTTACGAAATATTTATAACAACACTTATCTGGAACCATTTCCCACTGTAGTTCCAATGCCTCTTGAATCACAGCTTGAACATCAGTCGGATATATGGATAATTGCTAAGAAGAAAAGTTCAGGAAAAAAAAATGTTCTTCTCAAAATCGGATGAAGAAAGATAAAGAAAGAAAAAGATTAAAGAGAGCAACTGAAATTATTACTGAGAGATTCCATAGATTGCAAAAGAACAAAGAGAGCAAAAGGTTAAAGAGGGTAATTGAAAGTACATCACAAAGATCGCAAAGATTGGCAATGGATAAGGAGAACAAGAAGTTAAAGAGGACTAATGAAAGTACATCAGAAAAAATCAAGAGATTCGAAATGGATAAGGAGAGCAAGAGGTTAAAGAGAGAGTACATCACAAAGATCCCAGAGATTGGAAATGGATAAGAGAGCACGAGGAAAGAGAGCCACTGAAACTATATTAGAAAGATCCCAGAGATTGGAAATGGATAAGGAGAGCGCGAGGTTAAAGAGAGCCACTGAAAGTATATCAGAAAGATCCCAGAGATTGGAAATGAATAAGGAGAGCACGAGGTTAAAGAGAGCCACTGAAATTATATCAGAAATATCCCAGAGATTGGAAATGGATAAGGAGAGCGCGAAGTTAAAGAGAGCCACTGAAAGTATATCAGAAAGACCCCAGAGATTGGAAATGGATAAGGAGAGCACGAGGTTAAAGAGAGCCACTGAAAGTATATCAGAAAGATCCCAGAGATTGGAAATGGATAAGGAGAGCGCGAAGTTAAAGAGAGCCACTGAAAGTATATCAGAAAGATCCCAGAGATTGGAAATAGATAAGGAGAGCACGAGGTTAAAGAGAGCCACTGAAAGTATATCAGAAAGATCCCAGAGATTGGAAATGAATAAGGAGAGCACGAGGTTAAAGAGAGCCACTGAAAGTATATCAGAAAGATCCCAGAGATTGGAAATGGATAAGGAGAGCACGAGGTTAAAGAGAGCAACTGAAAGTACTTTTGCAACAGGACAGCGATTGGCAAAAGAAAGGAACAGGCAAATAGAAATTAAAAAAAATATGCTTCAAATGACAACAAAAAAGGCTACTAACCCACAAATGGCAGAAGTGGAGGAACACTATTGTAAAAGTAGGAACTTTAAATGCTCATATTGTGGTTCTAAACATTTTTTGGGAGAAATTCCCACAGATAGAAAGTTTACAACCTGTTGCCAGAGAGGTAAAGTCAATTTGACTAATCCCGACATTCCCGTGCCTTTCCAACATTTCTGGAGCAACTTATGTGCAACGAAGATCCAGACTCCAAACATTTTATGGAGAACATTCGGTCGTATAATAGCGCTTTTTCTTTTGCCTCCATGGGAGCGCAAATTAAAACACCTAAGGGCAACGACCCATATTGTTTTAGGATTCATGGTCAAATCTACCACAGAGCTTCGACTTTACACCCACCTGTAGGGGGACAGCGAAAATATGCCAAACTTTATATCTTAGATTCTGAAGAGGCTACAATGCAGAGGTTAAATCTAGCAGCAAACGTTGGGTGTAAAAAGGCGGTTATGGATCGTATTGCAGAGTTCTTAAATAAAAACAATGAGCTAGCGAAAGCCTATAAAATGTTATATGAAGTAGAAAAAGAAGTTGAAGCTGAGGCTAAGCAAAAAGGCATCCTCACGCACAAGGTTACTATGGCTATAACTGCAATAAAGTTGCAGTTGTCTTCCAAAACGAGGATGGGGAGCCACCTTTCGAACGAGATCTCCTCATTCATCTTAGACCCGACTTCAAAAGTACCGATACTACTCAGAGAATAAGTGTCCTTCACCCTAGCCTCGAGCCCATGACATATCCCATACTTTTACCCTATGGACAGTCGGGATGGCATGTTAATATTCCAATGCAAGGATGTACAAAGCGCGTGACCCAAATGGCATATTACGGATATCGTCTGTCTGTTCGTGATGAGTTTAATCCGTACTTAAATGCGGGGAAATTAACTCAGCAATACTTTGTGGATGCTTATGTAAAGATGGAATCTAACAGGTTAAAATGGATTAGAGAGCATCAAAAAGACCTGCATGCTGAGAGTTATCATGGAATAATGGACCATCTTCACTCAGCGGCAGCACTTCAAGGTTTCCTTCCGGGAAAACCAATAATTTTACCATCGTCCTTTATTGGAAGCCCAAGAAATATGCAACAAAACTACCAAGATGCGATGACTATTGTTCGTAAGTATGGAAAACCTGATTTATTTATCACTATGACGTGTAACCCAAAATGGAGAGAAATAACAGGAAATTTAGAACCTCATCAAAAAGTAGAGCACCGCCCTGACCTAGTAGCAAGAGTTTTTGACCTAAAACTAAAAGAATTGTTAGATGATATTTCTAAAAAGCATATCTTTGGGAGAATAGTAGCTATGGTTCATGTGATTAGGGTTAGCTCATGCTCACATATTAATAATACTGGCTAATGAAGACAAGCTGCGTGATACCGGTTATATAGACAAAATAGTTTCAGCAGAAATTCCAGATCCGGCTCAGTCACTAGGTTTATATGAGATTGTTATTAAGCACATGGTGCATGGGCCCTGCGGAACGGCCAGTTCCAGATCACCCTGTATGGAAGAAGGTAAATGTTTAAAAGACTTCCCCAAGCAGTTCCAGCCTGAAACTCTTAGTAACTTGAATGGGTACCCCAGATACCGACGCACAGACACTAAAAAACCATTGAAAATAGGATATGTAAATATTGACAATCGCTGGATTGTGCCTTATAATCCGTTCTTAAGCCTTAAATTTATTTGCCACATTAACGTGGAAATCTGTGCTTCAGTAAAAAGTGTTAAATATGTGTATAAAGGACACGATTGTGCTAACATCGAAATCATGGAAGCTGGAGGAGATGGTCTACTAACTAGAGACGAACTCAAAATGTATATAGATTCCAGGTATGTTAGCGCTCATGAGGCCGCCTGGCGCATTTTTGGTAAAAACATGCACAATCAAAGCCACAGCATTATCCGCTTGGCTGTACATCTTCCAAACCATCAGATGGTTTATTTTCAACAGCAACAATCACCTACAATTTTAAATTCTCTGTCTTTGAATGACTCTACTCTTATGGCATGGTTTAAATTAAATGAAGGGAACGTGAATGCAAGGCAGTATTATTACGTAGAAATACCAGAGCACTTCGTGTTCAAAAAAAAAAGTGGCTGGCAGGAGAGAAAGAGAGGTGGCGATAAAGTGATAGGACGAATGTATACAGTGAGTGTTTCGGAGTGTGAGCGATACTACCTGAGACTGCTTTTGTTACATTTACCAGGGGCAACAAGTTTTGAGAACCTCAGGACAGTGCATGGAAAGACATTTTTAACATTTAAGGAAGCATGTCAAGAGGTGGGACTCTTGGAGGACGACTCTGTTTGGGAAGCTACACTGGCTGATGCTGTGGTGGTGGGTATGCCGAAAGCTCTCAGGGATCTTTTTGCTTTAATTTGTGTTTTTGGGTGTCCGCTTGAACCGAAGGAGCTGTGGGCAAAATTTTTGCATCATTTCACAGAAGATCTGTCTCGAAGACACATAAATCATAGTAAACAATGTCTAGATTGTGAAAATCTAGCCCTCCCGATGTTCAAGAAGTCTTAATACTGCATGGTACAAATTGTGCAGAGTTTGATCTTAAAACTCCTCCTCAAGATTTGCCGCATAATATTGACGCAGCATTTGATGTGTTCGAAGAAAAAGCTGAAAGTAACAATATGCTAAGAAATTTAAAGGATGAACAGATGGTGGTCTTTAATACGATTATTAATGCGATATACGCATCCACAAATTCTTCCAAATGCTTTTTCACTCACAGTTTAAACTGCCAGTCCGGCTGGTGGAGACGTCCACCTCAAACATGAGAATGACCTCTGCCGATGCAGCTCTCATTAAAGAAGCTAAGATCATTATATGGGACGAGTCAACTATGGCTCCAAGCCATCCACTAAATGCGGTTGATAAACTTTTAAAACGTATTATGCAAAATAATCATCCATTTGGGGGTAAGGTGATTTTACTTGGAGGGGATTTTCGGCAATGTCTTCCTGTCGTGCCTCATGCTCATCGAGCAGCGATTGTGCAAACCAGTATAATGAATAGCAAACTCTGGACAGAATTTAACATACTAAAGTTGCGCAGTAATATCTGATCCATAGATCCTCAATACAGCAACTGGTTAATAAAACTGGGTAACGGAGAACTTAAAAATTGTGACAACTTAGGGGATGACATGATTGAGCTACCGTCCGATCTCATTACTGATGAATCAATTGTGACTGCTACATTTGGAACTAGGTTATCGGCCAGCACTGTTTTAAACTACTCCAATACAGCCATACTTTGTCCCTGAAATGAAGATGCCGCCAGTATTAATACAGAGGTTCTAAATTTATTGGATGGCGATACTGTGACTTATCTCAGCATTGATTCTATCGATTGTGATGACAACTCTGAGAAAAACAACTATCCAATAGGGTTTTTAAACAGTCTGACTCCTTCGGGAATGCCTCCCCACAAGTTAGACTTGAAAGTGGGAGCAATAATCATGTTGCTTAGAAATCTAAACACCAGAAAGGGACTTTGTAACGGCACTCGGTTGTTGGTAATAAAATTATCACAAAATTTAATTACTTGCCAAGTTCTTACTGGATCTTCTGAAGGGTATTCTGCATTCATTCCAAGAATTGATTTAGCTCCTCAAGATCCTGACATCCCATTTATTCTTCACCGAAGACAGTTTCCAGTTAAACTAGCTTTTTCAATAACGATAAACAAATCCCAAGGTCAAATTTTAGGTAAAGTTGGAGTGTACCTGCCAAAGCCAGTGTTTCGTCATGGACCACTATATGTTGCCTTTTTAAGAGTTCGTCGATCAACTGACATTAAGGTGAAAGTAAAAACTGGCACTAACCAAGGTCACCTATTAAAAAAGTGTAATAAAGTCTTCACAAAAAATATTGTCTTCAAGGAAATACTTTGAATCACAGCCTCACGTATATTTTTACAGTATAGTTTTTATCAAAGTGATTAATTAAAAGACCACATTCCGAAAAAATCTAAATTTAATGCCACAATGAAAGAGTATGATGAATTATTTCAAAAGCAAGATAGGAATGTCCATGCTGTTTTGGCAGACCTTCACAAGGTGTTACTTGACCCCTGTTCCTATTAAAGAAAACAGATATATGAATATGCTTCTTTAAGTAAGGATTATAATATTTTCCACGTTTCATAAATTTTATAGAAGGTTTAGGCTTACCATCGCGGATTCAAACGCAAAACAATTACAATTATTCGACGTATATCAACCATTAGGTTACGTTAGGTACAAATACGCTGCGCCTGGCGAAAACAGGCTTATACACTAGTAGTTCATATAAATGACTATTTTATTGTAAGGGGGGATATGCGTGCTAGAGGAGGAGGTGTGGCATTTTACATAAAAAATAACTTACAATTTTCTGTCTGTCAGTCCGAAGTGAATGATGTTCTTGAGGAAATTTGGATTGAGATCTCTGTTTTTAAAAGAAAATTTGTAATTGGTGTGCTTTATAGGCCACCTAAGGGCAATATTTTAAATTTTTTAAATGTATTTGAGAAACGACTTTCTGATTTTCAACCTTCTGATATCATTTGTGGTGGAGACATTAACATAAATCTTCTAAATGTAACTGATCAATATACAAACACGTTTTATGATTACATAGAATAGCTAAATTTACAACAAATAATAAAAGAGCCTACCAGGGTAACAAAAACTAGTTCTTCCTTACGGGATGTGATTTTAATTTCGAACGAGGAAAGCAGTTTTGACTCAAGAGTGAGGGATCCTGGTATATCTGACCATTTCCCGACGTATTACAAGTTACAACATAGCGCAGAAAAAAGTGCTGAAACTATTAGCAATAGAAACTTAAAAAATATCGACAAAGATTTACTTAATGAGTTCTTAGCTCTGACTCCATTTGAAAACATTATTTATCTTTAAACTATAAATGGCAAGGTAGCCGCTATTAATAATTTCTTAATAAATATATTTGATGTACTGTCACCCATTGTTGACTTAAAATTAAAAAAGAAAAGGCCACCATGGCTTACTTATACTATTAAAAATATGATTCAATTAAAAGATAAAGTTTACGAAAAATATAAAAACACGGGATTATATATTCGAAATAAAATCGCTTGCTACTGAGGCAAATCAAATTAATTTGGATATGGTTCTCTTGTGCATTAATAGATTTCTTCCTTTTATAACAAATATTATAAATTCGTGTATAATTGACAGCATGTTTCCAGATGCTTGGAAAATATCAAAAATCTTTCCCCTCCCTAAAAAACAGAAAGTGGAATCTTATAATGATCTAAGACCAATAAGCATCCTGCCGGTATTGTCGAAAATATTGGAAACAATAATGAATAGGGAAATAAGAAAACATCTTAATCAACATGATATTCTACCTACATGCCAGTCGGGTTTTAGGTCAGGGTTTAGCTGCACTATGGCACCTTTGTTTGTTGTTGACGATATCGTTGAAGGCTCAGAGGTAAAGCTCTACCGCTTTGATATTGATAGATTATAGCAAGGCATTTGATTGTGATCGCTTATATCAATTCTTCGCTATGTTGGTTTTGATATAACCGCAACTGAACTAATGAGCAGCTATTTAAAAAATAGATTGCAATATGTAGAGACGGGAGGGCGTATGTCATCCGTATCAATTCTAAACTGTGGTGTGTCACAGGGATCAATACTTGGACCACTATTATTTTGCATTTATACTTGCAATATTGCAAGTTGACTAAAATACTGCAAATTTCATCTATATGCAGATGACACACAACTCTACGTGTCCTTTCATCCCAACGAAATGCACTCAATTCAGGATAAAATTAACGAGGACTTAAATCGCTTAATACAATTTTCCGATAAACATCATTTAGAAATAAACGCTTCAAAGCTAACTTTTATGGTTTTCGGGAAAAATCGTGAAATATTGCAAAATAACATTATAATAAAAATTGGTGCAGAGAAAATAGCTCACTCTAAACCTTGTCGTAACTTGGGTTTGTATTTTGATACAACTTTAAGGTTCAAGTCACATATCAATAAGTGCATTCAAAGAGCTTATGCAAATTTGAAGATATTATTTCCTCATAGGCACCTTCTATCCAGATCTCAAAAAATCAATCTAACAGATTCATTAGTCTTAAGTTATTTCAATTTTGCTCCTGTCTCGACAAAATAGATAAAGATAGAATTCAGCTCGTTCAAAAATCTTGTTTAAGGTTTAATTACGGCATTCGTCGACAAGAACCTGTTTCGCATAAATTGAGTCAAACAAACTGGCTCTCTATGAAAAACCGTAGAAAATTACATGCTGCTACCTTCTTTCACACAATAATTCTTAGCAATCGCCCCTCGTATCTTACTTGCAAAATTCCCTATAGAACAGACGTATATTCACTTTATCTAAGACATCGCGGACGCATTTCTCCTCCGCCTCACAGCACGGTTTTTTATCAGAGATCATTTTCTTACGTTTTTTCTCTTTACAATGAAATTCATGATAAATTTAAAACATTGTATGTTGAGTCATTTAGATCTCAATATAAAATATTTTTACTAAATAGTTAGCGCGTTCATGGTAATTTCGCATTTTTGTTATTTTTTTGTTTTTATCTTTTCTTGCATATCAGCTATGATGGTGCTCAAATACGGAATAATAATAATGTTTGTATTCTTTTTAAGGGGGTTAAACTTGGATCTTTTTAAAATTGCTTTTCAACCTCTTTTTTGCCTATTTTTTACTATTTCTTTATATGTATATGTAGTTGTAATTAATTGGCAAATAAAAAAATGTTTATTATTATTATTATATTTTCTTTTATGAATTATATTATATTGACCATATGGGTTATAAAAATGAAATGAAAATAGGTAGTACAGAAGAACCTCGATTATCCGTGCGCGCTTTATCCAGGCGGAGTATTATCCGTGGCTGGCGGCCAGATATTGGCATATGAGGAAATCCTGCTATTTATGTGTTTACGTATATTTTGGACAACTGATGATATTCATGTGTTTCAGCTTAGAAAAATGAAGAAAATTATAAAGGGCAGAATTTACGAAACACAAAGACAAACAAAAATTACCGATTTTTTTAAGTGATTTCATAAATTATGTATGAATTTTTAAACTTATTTTTTGCTACAAACATAAAAACAAACAAAAATTATTGATATTTTTAAGTGATTTCATAAATTATGCATGAATTTTAAAACTCCAAAAAAATCCAAAAATAATAAATAGTTGAGGAAATCTTAAATGTTTGTCACCTCCAGCTTTTAGCCTTAATTTTAATGTTTTAACTAAAATGTCGATTAGATGATAACAATGGACTTTATACATAAAAAATCCTCTAACGGACATATTACTAAAAACACATTAAATAAAATATTAAATTGATGTCAAAATCAAAATTGATATAGGTAGTAGAAAATCTCTGAAACAATAACATATTAATACTTCATTTCTTAGGGTAATGTTAAATAAATTGTAAAACCAATTTTTTATTTAAATGGACAATTTAACGTGTCAAATTTTAAATCTGTTTTTGGGTACCCAAATTCCGTAATTTAATTTATTTTCGTATTTTAATTAATTTTATACGCTTATTTAAGTCAGGATTAACGATTTTGCTCTAAAATATCTGAAAATATAACTCTATGTTAGGAAGAATTTAAAAACGTAACACGCCAAATTGTTTCCATAAAAAAACACTAACTTTAAAAATTAAAAGTGTGTATACCCAAAAATCCCTAATAAGAAAATACTACGTGATTTTTCCCAAAAAATATATGTTAGTGATTTCATGCCCCTTTTAAATCTTTCGTCTAAATTGATTATGCCCAAAATCAGTCCGGTTAACTCGTGAGCTAATAGATATACCGAGATATTCTTTGTTAAACACGTTATGAGAAACTTGAGACATTTAAGACGATTTCGGTAAAAAAAAATATATTTTTGCGATATTTTTTCTCATCTTGCAGATGCAGCAGTACTATTGCTTGCATGAAAGGTTTTTACAATATTCCGTTTTCACATAATTTTTCACCCGATGATCAAACGATATTTTTTATTTTATGGTGAGCCTATATTTTACTCAACACATCTCCGGCTAGTGCCCGACTTCCCTTTGCCGGCCGCGGCATTCGGAAACTTCTGCAACAATTCGGCCATATTCGTAGGCACCAGTGATCGCGCGACGCGAAAACAATGTGGCAAAAATAGATCAAAGGATTTGTTGAGGAGCGGATCTACTAGTTTATTTCTACTATGATAATACAAAAAATCATGAGAATGTGAAGGAAAATACAACAGTGCATCAACATATAGGGCAGGCCATTTAGAAAACAGATGTTGCATCCTGTTTCGCGTAAAAGCGACACCACGCAATTAAAAATATTATAAAAAGTTTGTGCTCCCCTATGACCAGAGACAATCTGTTTACTACGTTTCCAGATACTTCTAACAGGCCACTAAATTTAAAGTACATAAACGCAGGATGTCCCTACATTTCTTAACAAGCAATATATCCGCAATAAAGAAAGCTAAAATTATGAATACAAAGTTTTTCAAGACTTTCAAAAACTCTTTCAAATTTCAGTCTTAAATTCGTCTTGTCATTAAAAAGTTAACCCTTACGATCCTTCTTTTTAATTTCACCTCCTAATTTCTTGAACTTTGAACCCCCACTTAGTGTAAACACGCTTACTCTATCACTTTTAGTATTTTCTTATAATTCCCATACTTATATGTATAATGGGTAAAAATAAGATATGTTGCAAAGCAGATAATTAAATATATTTAATGGGCTAAACTAAATAAGAACAAAAGATAAATGTAAATATTCGTAGAAATCTATTACCAAACAGTTCAAAATATTCGGTCACAAGGTGCACAGTACGGAATTGAGCACCGTATTGTTACCAGCGCACTATAGCCCGTTCTTCCAAAAACATATCTTCCAATTAATTGGTTTAAATAATTTGTAACATATCTAAATATCGTAGGTCTGTTGGTATCTATGTGGGCCAATTAATTTTTGATTAAATAAGTGAGACCTACCCACCCATGCACGTTTTTTAGAAATGTTGATTTTAAATTGATTTTGAAAGAGTGGCATTCATTTTCGTTAAGGATCCTTTAGAATGCTGTTTTGTAATACAGATTTCTGCAGCAAGAACGTGAAGAAAAAGCGGTAAATTTCCTTTACCCGGAATTTCCTCTTTATGAATTTTTCCTTTTATTAAAAATAGTGAATTTAGTTGAGTACATGGTCATTTAGTAATACGTCTGGACTGTCTTTTCAAACATTTTTATTGGGCGCCATTTTGTTCCACCATATTGGATTCGTACCAATATTTTACCAGTTTCTGCCTACGCCACACTTGATTTTTTTTAATACGGCCATTTTATTCCCTCATGTTAAAAGTAGTTTGTCAAACTGATTTTTTAAATATTTTACTAGGCTGCCATTTTGTCTTGTTTTCTTGAATTCATATAATATTTGAGGCAAATTAGATAATTTGTTTTTCAGTAATAATTTTTCTAACTTTTCAGTAAACCGCCTTTTTGTTCTGCCACAGTACATTTTACTAAAATATTACCAAGTGGTAAAATTGAAGCCAATTAGAAAAGCAGTTTTTTAAGCTATGCAAACTGGCAGATAGACAGACAGATCGACGATATTGAGAAAACATATTCATCTAGGGACGCCTAACCTTTAAAATATGAAAAACCAAGAAAAGTGATTTTTTTCCTGAATACATTTTATTTTGCCATCATTCATACAACAAAATTTTGTTTCGCTATCTTGGATTCCAACTAAAATTTGACCAGTGGATTCTTAGGTAATAGTTGATTTTTGTACAAAGTTTGAGATAAATTGGTTAAGTAGTCTTTTACTAATATTTTTTTAATATTTCACTAGGCCGCCATTTTGTTTCGCCAGATTCAATTTAACCCATAATTTTTTACCAAAATTTGTCAGTCGGGTAAGTAGAGCAGACAGACCGACAGACAGGCCGACAGAATTCAGAAAACACGTTTTTCAGTATCTAGGGACCCTGAAACGTAAAGATCTGAAAAAGTGGGAGAAGGTACGCTGGAACGTTCACGACATTTTCTACATTTCTAGCTAGCACTCGACGCTGACGTTTCGAAGTAGGAAGGGATCTAGTTGACATTTTGTGTTCCTAAAAATTCTTTGTGAAAGAATATCTCTTCTAATAAGCAAGCAGCTAAAATTTAGATTTAAAACATGGGGTGTCATGTCGTGTCAAATCTGTTAGAAAACACTTAACATTATTAAATAATTTTAATATTTTGGAATGAGTATGTGGTGCAAAACCAGGTGTAACAGAAATACACAAAAAAAATGGGTACATGAATCTCAAAAATTCAGTTATTTTCATTTGTAGGAAAACTCGACACCACAACCAAAGTCAATTCTTATAAGTGGGTATTTTTGACAATAATTAAATATATTATGTAAGAATGGGATTAATTTAGTAAAATAAGAAGGGTGCAAGGAAATCTCATAAGGGATTTAGAAAAAAAAAATTTGTTGTGGCTTTAACGATGACGCTTCCACACTATCGCTCTCCAGTGCCTAACCTGATACCAACCTGGTACCAACCACACGAGAGCGCTGTCGTGTTCCAGCTGGTAGCGATATCCGCATGTATCAAAATAAGCCGTACTGTCCCCTTATTAATTAACTATGACTTATTAACGAATTTATAGGTCGGTCAAGTTAGCGTGTGCCGTGTCCCCGCCCCCCAGTTTACTAATTTTCAATTGGGAAACGGCAAACTATTCACTGAGTTTTGCACCACAAATTTTAAGTTTTGCACTCCTTCTATAGGCACTGTACCAATACCTGAAACTTGAAACCTAGCCCCCCTCCACCACTTGACAAATTTACATTTGCGACCTATCATATTATTAAATTATTCTGTGAGTTTTGTACTATAAATTTAAAGTTTTGCACCCCTTCTTTAGGCACGTTACAAATACCTAAAACTTGAAATCTAGCCCCCCCCCCACAAATTTACATTTGCGACCCAGCATATTATTCGGTAAGTATCTAGGTTTCAAGTTTTAGGTATTGGTAAAGTGTGTAAAGAAGGGTGGCAAAGCTTAAACTTTGTGTTGCAAAACGGTGCAAAACTCACCTAATAATATGCTGGGTCGAAAACGTAAATTTGTCAAGTGGGTGGGGGGGGGAGGGGCTAGGTTTCAAGTTTTAGGTAATTGTCTAAAGAAGCGGTGCAATACTTAAAATTGGTGGTGCAAAACTCACCGAATAATATGCTCGGTCGCAAAAGTAAATTTGTCAAGTGGGGGGGGGGATATTTGTAGAGTGTCTATAAAAGAGGTGCAAAGCCTAAACTTTGTGGTGTAAAACTCACCGAATAATATGATAGGTCGCAAATGTAAATTTGTCAAGTGGGGGGAGGGCGCTAGGTTTCAAGTTTCAGGTATTGGTACAGTGCCTATAGAAGTGTAAAACTTAAAATTTGTGGTGCAAAATTCAGCAATTAGCATGGCGATTCTCAATTAAAAATTAGTCAACTGGGGGGGGAACTACGATCAACATGGCCCCACCCAGTAGGACATGTCAGTATTTAGTTAGGGGAGGGGGTTCAAAATTTCAATTTAAGGGTGCAAAAAGAATGCTAAAGAACATTAAAATTTTCATATCAAAATTCGTTATGGAGGGGGCTAAGTTGACCGACCTCCGATTTTCAAATAATCGTCGTTTCAAATAATTATTTATTTCGGACGGAATACTTGTTAAAAACAGTTTAAAGGATTATTAAAGAAAATACGCGCAACTCTTTTAATATGCATTTAGATAAAGAATTGTGTCTCAACGTTTTTAAACACTGCGAGTTTATAGCCCCAATTCTAGTTATGAAATGTGATAATTTATTTATTTTATTTATTTACAAATACCTGCTTTACAGGACAAAATCCCAATTACAAAGCAGGGCAAGCACTAGAATATCTTATATAATATAAAGAAAACAAAGAAGAGAAAAAAACTTAAATTAAAACAAAAACAAAAAGTATCTATACGGAATCTCAACGTAATAGCGAACGCCGCACCTCAGAAACACTAGCCATGAAAAAGTCGAAACTTAGATTCTTGTTATATTTTTCACACATTAAATATAGAGGCGAAGATTTTAGAATGTTTGTGCGCGATTTGGGCAAGTAAAATAAATTTTGTTGCCGTGAGTTTAAGCGAGGTACACAAAAATGAAGTTTTCCTAATATATCAGAGCAATCAATCCTATAATTAACCAATTTAAACAGAGTAATAAAACGGTGGTAGTCAAGACGATCTTTTTGGGAATCATACTCAAAACTTTTAAGCAGCTGGTTATGCGGATAGCCTTGGGGGGAAATATATCGTCTCTCAAAAAAACAAGCATATTTTAAAAATCCAAGTTGTATCCTTTCTAGACCTTCAATATGTGTATTGTACTCAGGCCCCCAAATAATTGAGCCATATTCTAGTTTAGAACGGATGTAGGAATTGTACAATAGCTTACGCTAATATTTTTAAAGTCTCTCGTGCTGCGTATAATAAATCCATACATCCTGGAGGCTTTAGCAACAATAATATTCATGTGAGGGACGAATGAGAGTTTTGAGTCAAATAGAACCCTAGATCGCGAAATGAGTCACAACGAGAAATAACATTATTTGCGATGGAATAGTCGTATTTACAAATTAAAAGTCTATTAGAAAATGATATTACATTGCATTTCTCAATATTAAGCGTTAAATTGTTAATAAGACACCAATTATTTATAATATTCAGATTCTTCTGTAGATCCACGCAATTCTCAATCCCATTGACATTATTATAAATTTTTATATCATCAGCATACATTAAAAATTTTACATTCAGGTCACAGGCAATATCATTGATGAAGAGAATAAAAAATAACGGTCCCAATACAGACCCTTGAGGTACACCAGAAATTGTAATATATTTGTTAGAAATATGTTCATTGAGTGCATTGAGTAATATTTGAGTAATATTTTGTGATCGATTCGATCAAACCCTTTCGAAAAATCTAAGTATATTACATCAGTTTGAACTCCTGTATCAATTGATTCGGCTAAATCCTGTCAAATACAAAGCAAATTTGTAATTGTAGATATTCCTTTTAAAAAACCATGCTGTTGAGGTAGAATAAGCTCTTTAACTAAAGGAAAAAGAGAATTATGTAGCATGATCTCAAATACTTTGCAAATATTACAGATAATAGACACCCGTCTATAGTTCGAAATTTAATTCTTGTATACTGTACAAACCCTGACTGGACAAACCCTGGACATTTTCCATAGCTGTGGTATTGTGCGTTGCTTTAAGCACAAGTTAAAAATAAACAAAAAGGGGTTTAATAACACGAATTTACAATCATGAACAAGAAAATCAGGAATTAAATCGGGTCCCGTTGTGTTTTTCGGGCGAATTTTTTTTTAAAGCTTTTATAACATCCTCTTCGGAAAAATATGGAACGTCAATATTGAGATTGGAAGCACCGTTGTCTACCTCAATATAATTTGTATCTGAATTAGAAAATGATTCTTCAAAATAAGATGCAAAAGAATTAAGAAAATCTAAACGGTCACTTAATTCATTATTATTATAAAACATATTATTAGGCATGCTGTACATTTCTTTTTTATTTTTTATAAATGATCAAAATTTTTTAGGATTACTCTTAATATACGGCTCAATTTTCAGTATATATATGTTATAATGTCTCTTTTTATTTTTGCTTTCAAGTTCATAAATAATTCCAAACTTTGCAAACAACCATCTTTTATGTACTTTCTATGACACTTATCTTTTTTCTTTATATTCTGAAATATTTTAGATGTGAAACATGGTGCTTATTTACATTTAGGCATTTTTTTATACTTGGGTACACAGGAATCAAGGATTTCAAAAATTTTGCCATAAAACAAAGTACATGCATTCTCAACATCATTTGCACGTTCGAGAAATGATCAATTAATGTTAAAAAGGTTTCATACATCACCGGAAGGTTTGCTTGGCGAAAATTAAGTGTTTTAACGTTAACGCGATATTTCCAAAGCAGGGTGATGGTTATCTTCTTGAATAAGCATAACTAGGGTTCTATTAATCAAACACTGTATTTTATGTATCACCAAATCTAAGATTCGATTGTTAATATTTCTTAGGCGATTACTTTAGGTGAGGTTCATATATGACGTTCATATAAACAAACGCATTGGTTTCTGGATTCATAATCCAAAAACTTTGAATACGCCGCGCCGGCAAATTGAAATCCCCAAGAATACATGTATTTTTCCCAAACATAATATTTAGAGAAAGAAAAAATCAAGTAGGTTTTCCAAACTTCTAGCAGAGACAAGAAGGAGTATATAGACTAAGAAAAACAATCTTTGAAAAATTAAAATATATAGATGTTTACATCTACATAACCACCTAGGACTTAAATATTTTTTGAATACCAAATATATCAAAGATTAAATATATGACTGAGTAAAGTGTAGTTTTATTACCTAAAGTAAATATACGATTTGGTTGTTTTTATAGAAACATTCTTTGTTATGTTTAGCTAATTCGTTATTGAAGAGCTGCTTAAAATTGGGGACCGACATCCTCGTCCATTTAAAAACTGCTCGGGGTCATTGTGTTTAATTGTAAGGAAATACTGGTAGCAGTTTCCAGTATTTCTACTCCTATTAACAGGCCGAATTCACTACCTTCTTTGCCGCCTTCTCTCCAACAACTTTACAGCTGCGGCACACGTTAATATGCCCACAATGTCTACTAAAACCATATAATTTTGATTATCCATTGCAAATTTAAAAAAATACACACACGAAACTTAACTTACAATCAAGCAAAAACAATTGCATTTTAGATTACACAGAAAGGCGATAAATAATTAAATATATATAAAAGTAAGACTAGTTTCACAATGAATTGTGAAAACAAAATATCAACAGAGCATGCGCAACGGCGACGCAAAGCGCGAACGGTTTCAATCTATAACCCAGGCTTAAAAATAAACGACGGTTTGGGAGATTGAGACTTAGATACTTCTCGCTATAATGCCTCGGTAGTTTTTTTTCTGCACAAAATATACATTTCCACCATATCACACTTCACTAAGTGAGTAAACAACATTTTTATTCTAGTAATAATAGAGCAAGCTTACTATTGAAAATAGCTTGACATTAGAGTTAGTGATTGTCAGCGCCGTCTCTACTATTGTTTTTATGCCATAGGTAACTAGATTAAAATTAAAAATTCCGGTTTTCTCTGTTATTTTGCACTTTAGGCAAAAATGATAAAGAACAACTTTTATTACATTTTTGACGGCGAATCGAATGAAGTATACGAATACATATGCGGGGTGTTCAATTAAAAAATATACTTTTTTGAAAATATCTCGAGAACCGTACATTCTATTGTTTTTCTGCTTTCACTATCGTAATCAGCAGGAAAAAATACAAAACTTTCATAGTTTAACCGACATCGTAGCTCTCATAACAAAAAAGTTAGCAATGGTGCCAACTTAACTTCGATTTAATGCAAGTTTTTTTTATTTATATAGGAGGCTATGATATGATCTGAACACAGGTTTTGATTCCAAACATCTTTTTCCAATAACATGTTGCCATATTCTTAAAAGTAAAATTTATTTTTGATCAATGTTTATATTTTTTTGCCTACCATGTATACCTGTTGACTTTTATTAAAACAACTATTAATACAGTATTTCTGATGCACTCAATATATATATATATATATATATATATATATATATATATATATATATATATATATATAACGAGGGATATGTGAAGACAAAAAACTTTTTTCTCACAAGAATTTATTTTGGTTTACCGGTTTCTGGTGCTTTGAATTTGCTCCCCTTCTTCAGAACCGCTACAAAAATTAATTGAAAATCAAATTCACCAAACCTAACCACACTCGTCAATCCTACTTCTAAAAAAACAAAAAACAATAATTACAATTCTCTCAGTTAGAAGTTGCACAATAAAATATATAACAATACTTATTCATAAAAAAATCGGAAAAATCAAAAGCAATGTAAAACGTAACATTAATACACCAAAAGACAAACAAACAAAAAACAATCAACAGGGAGATATTTTAAGTACTTCGCCGGTGATGAAAGAAATGCCTTGACCGTTTGACGATATACAAATTTTTATTTGTTAATAACTTTTGGAAGCAATGATGTCCTCTATAGAGTAAACAAGAAAATATAACTATTTATCCTTTAAAAGTTGATAGTATGCTATTTTTATATTACAGTTCTTTCTTACGATGTTCCAAAAATATAAATGATTCTCGGTAGATGCTGTTACAATGCTAGTAAAATTATTCAACTATTAAAAACACTTCCCAAACACGAAAAAAACGCAAACTTATATAAAACAACTGTGATATTCTTGATCAACATTTTTTAGAAGAACAAGGAGAAAAGGAAATTTCTGTCAAAGTTTTGTTGGGCGTTAAGACTTAGTTGTTCACTTCTGTTATGCCTTACAATTTTGAGGATTCCTAGATGGTTAAAAGATGGTTTTTTGGACAGATGTGTAATATTTGAAAATTCTTGTCGATATCAAAAGAATGATTCGTTTCCAAGATATGTTTTGCAAAAAGAGATTCTTCGGAATTATTTCTTATATGTCTCAGGTGTTCGTTTTTTCTGGTTTTAAAATGTCTGTAAGTTCTACCCACAAAGTTTTAAATACGGTATGCTACTGGGATATTAAATGTAATAGACGCATATTTATTTAGTGAATTTGTCGGTCTTTTTTGTACTATAGGAAAAATGTTTGTAATAAGTTTTTGATTTATCTTTCTTTGTATAATTTTACAAGTGACTCGTTGTAATGTAATGGTGAGCGGTGACTATTTGTTTGATAATCTTTATCTCGTTTTTAAACGATTGTTCGTCAACGAAATGCTGCTAATTTATGTGATGCAGGGTGATTGGATAAATTGTCTATAACAACCCCTATATATATATATATATATATATATATATATATATTTATATTTATATATATATATATATATATATATATATATATATATATATATATATATATATATATATATATATATATATATATATATATATATATATATATATATATATATATATATATATATATATATATATATATATATATATATATATATATATATATATATATATATATATATATATATATATATATATATATATATATATATATATATATATATATATATATATATATATATATATATATATATATATATATATATATATATATATATATATATATATATATATATATATATATATATATATATATATATATATATATATATATATATATATATATCGTTATATCCCAGTATTCCCATCGACGAAGCATTGGACAAGATTGCTATGAACTAGGATTTCCAGGCACATATAATACAACTCTCGGAGCATTGCCTCAAACATACTTATTTTTCATTCAACGGGCAAATGTATAAACAAATGGATGGTGCTCCAATGGGGTCTTCGCTATCCCCAGTAGTAGCGAATTTATTTATAAAATACTTTGAGAAAGAAGCTCTTGAGAAAGCAAGTTTAAAGCCCAAATTATGGATTCGTTATGTGGATGACATATTTATTATATGACAACATGGTCATGCAGAGCTCGAAAAATTTCTGACTCACGTAAATTCAATCCACCCCAGAATAGAATTTACTCTAGATTTAGAGGAAAACAACAAACTACCATTTTTAGATGTTTTGGTCACAAAACTACATAAAGGACATTTCGAATACACCGTGTACAGAAAACCAACACATACAGACAGATATTTAAATGCAAAATCACATCATCACCCAGCACAAATTCAAGCTCTGGTAAATACCCTAATATCCAGATCCGTGCGATTAACTGAAATACAGACGAGACAAAATGAACTTAAGGTAATATCTAGTGCTTTAAAGAAAAATGGCTATACAAATCGCACCATAGAGAAAGCTATTAATGCACAGGGTTCTCGAACGACGAACAACAAAAAATTATTTGTTGGCGAAACGTCAGCAAAACTGTTCTTTTCAGAACGACAGAACGGATATACACCCGGAATGAAAACACATTTATTTATAATTTGTAAAATTATTTTATTTTTAAATCTCTATCAAATGGCGTAATTTTCGTTTTTCTATTTAAAAGACGCTTAGCGTCGCGACGCCCATTTCTATCTTTTTTAATGGACGCCTATTTTTTCTTTATTGGAAATTAGTTCCCCTTAAAAAACAAACCATTTCTGCCCAAACCACATCTTGATATCTTGCTTTCGTAAGGAGAATGGAGACTCATTTAATAACAACATTTTAGGCTGGGTCAATTAAAATAAAACTAATTTAAAATTGTAGCAGTTACTTTATTACAAATATTCATTACCATGTAAAACGATAAAATCTACAATAAATGTTGAAAGTGACCTCCATTTTGCCTGATGCACATACGTGCTGTCGCTATTACACCTGTTCTTCTTTTATTTACTATATTGTTAATAGTCAAAAGTGTTAACATGTTAACATATTGCAAGTATTTCGTATTTTTCTTATAAGGCACCCCTAGTCGACAGGAGCATGGTGAAATAAATGCCGAAATAGAATAATCGGGTGGTGTGAGATCCGGAGACCATAGTGGCTACTGATTGGCCCGTTTTTGTCAGTCCACAAGTTCCCTCTCGATTCACTGGAAAACTAACTGGTTGTTGAGATCGATGCGCAGGAGTACCATCATGCTGATAGTAAAAAAATTTCAACAACATTTTGAGGCACCTCATTAATAAACGTCTCTAAACTGTTTTACAGTTACTGTGTTAAAAAATTTAATTGCCAAGAACACCAAGCCACCACATTAATACCAAATACTTCTTGAAAATTTGTTTTTTCATTACTGCAATAATAAAACTTTTTGTAACTCGGCTTTCGTCGGTCCACATTATTTTTGAATATTGTTATCTTCGCGGTGTTCCCTGAACATCCACCTACAAAAACGTACCCTTGGTTGATAGTCGACCGGCTACAACATATGAGCTTTTCTCATTTTGTATGGACGATGTTTATGTTTTCTCAAATTTTTTTTGCCATAGTCCTTTTTCACTCCAGGGTTTAGTTGAATTTCCCTTAGTGAAACGTCTTCGCCAATCTGCCTTTTGTAATTACCATATCCCAATAAATTTTCTTGGTTCTGTTCGGTACCCGTAACATAATCCTTTTTTAAAATGAGTTTACCAAGACTTCCGTGCATCCTCAGGTTACTTTCGAGTTTTTTAAAATATGTCCTATTTGGTACCTGTGGCTATGAATAGAGTTGCAAAAAAATATAGGCATCCATAAAACAAAATCGAGATGGGCGTCGCAACGCTAAGCGTCTTTTAAAAACGAAAATCACAGCATTTGATAGAGATGTAAAAATAAATTAATTTTGTAATTTACAGTTAACAGACAAACCACCTGTGTTTAATTTCAATAGAGAATTTATGTAAACAATGAATAAAATGGGGCCCAGTACAGTGCCTTGCGGTATGCCAGTTTTTATTATTACTTTTTCACGCAACACATTGTCTATCCTCACCATTTGATATTTCCCATTCAAATAACTGTCGACCAGTCTTGACACAGTTCCCCTAATTCCATAATGCCTAAGCACCATAAGAAGCTTATCGCGAGGAATTGTGTCGAACGTCTTAGCCAAATCAATAAGACACCTATACATTTATTACCCGAACTTAAGCTTTTTACAACCTCCGAAACGAGTTTTAACATAGCATCCGAAGTACTACATTTCTCAATAAAATCAAAATGATTTATCGACAATACCGTGTTAACAGTCAAAAATTTAACCAGTTTTTCCTTGAAACTTTTTTCAAATATTTTAGTAAAGTTTGTTATTAAGCTGATGGGTCTGTAATTTGATATCTTCGACGCTAAGCCAGATTTAAAGACTGGAATAACGATGGAAAGCTTAAAATCACTTGGCACAATACACGTTTTAAAAATCAAATTAATTATGTGCAATAATATATCCAATATCTGAGTATCCTTTATCACCCTGGAAGAGATGCGATCATGTCCTGGGGAACTGTTTGTTCTTAGTGTAGAAATATGTTTAATTAGGTCATTTTTTGACAATGGTGTAAGAAACATAGAAACCGGTATATCCGGTCCCAATATACTAGGTTGATCAGGCGGGGGGATCTTTTTCTCCAATTCCATGCCAACATTTGCATAATACCCATTTATATAATTGGCCATTTCCATAGTATCGGTAAAACTTTCATAATTATCCTTAAGAATAGTTATGTTATTTTTTTTTGTTAGCATTTTCATATGTAGCATCCTTTATTACCTGATACATTCTTTTCATGTTATTTTTATTTTCCTCGATTTGGCTTTGATAGTATTCATTTTTTCTCTTTTTTATTAATTTATTTAGATAATTTCGATATGTTTTGTATTCACTATCTAAAGTTGCACTATAATTTTTTAATAATCTTTTTTTTAGTTTGTCCCTTTTTCTAATTGATTCGATGATATCTGTAGTCACCCATTTTTTAATTTTTTTATTATTAGTTTTGACTTCAGACTCAGTTGTTGATTCTTTCATTAGATGAAGATATCTCTCAATGAAGTTTTTCGTTGTCGTTTCTGGGTCGTCTACTTCATTTACACAGGACCAATCCTGATCACGCAACAATAACTTGAATTTATTTAAATCTAATTTTGTTCTGGTTTTTACTCTGGAAGTATTTGTATTTGTTTGATTCGAACACTGTTCTTCTATACTCACAGTAAGCATAATTGGACTGTGATCCGTGATATGGGTATCCAATATAAATGTGTTTAATTTATATCGCCGCTGCTTCAATTTAAGGTCGACAAATATATGATCCAAACAAGTATTAGATTCAAAACGAGTAACAGAATTTATATACGGTATATATCCCAGTTGGGCCATACTAGATAAATAGTAGGTGACATCATTATCCTCTGTATTTAGTATATCTATATTTATATCACCAATAAGAATTTCCAAACTATTTTTTTGAATTTAATAGAAGATATTCATATAGATCACTGATAAAATTTACTTTACTTATTGGAGGTGGTTTATAAATTGCAGTAATTCCGAAATTAATATTATTCTAGTACCAGTCTAGAAATTGTAGCCAAAGAATTTGGCAATTTAAAATAAGAAAAATCGACATCTATATTTGATTTTACCATAACTATATATATATATAGGGTTAATATTTTTCTCTACATTATTTTTGTTGAGACTTGATTTAACTACGTCAAAAAAGGTTTTGTAAATTGTTGACATCTCCAAGTGATCGATTTCAGTTCGTCGATATCCTTTTTCATAGTTTCAATTACTTTTACCATCTAAGGCAATCTTGCCAATAATTTGTTGCAATCATCACATATAAATAATAATACTCTTTTTTGTAGTGGCATATACCTTACTTCCGTTGTCGTTGGTTAACACATATCTTGTGTATTTTCTTTAAACATGAATCTCACTTGTAATACTGATCATCAGAAATCTTATCTTTAAATTTGCAACATCTATTTTCCTCCTCATTTCCATCCATTTCAATAGAAAAGTTGAAGTCCGGCCCTGCTTATTTTCGTCAAGCAGCAAGTAAACAGCAATTCAAATTTTATCAGTTAGTTTTTGTTAACACTTTTTTTGAAGGTCATTCGGTGTCCGAACAATGATCAATAGGAAATAGTCAAATACAACAAACAACAATAATATCATAATCTGGGTTTACTTTCACGTTATTTATCAATTAGCATGTTTATAATATCACTACTGTTGCAAAAATCACAAATTAGATCGCGTTTAAACAGATAAACGGATAATATATATATATATATATATATATATATATATATATATAGATCTGTTTTTAATACCTCCCTAGAAAAAAGATTTTCCGCTCCATTTCACTACTGTTAGAGACAAAAAATATTACTCATGAAGACCAACCCTGAATGGTCGAAATGTCTAAAAAAATTCGGTAACACCAACATTAAGAAAAATAAAATAAAGTAGTTTTATTTCATCTTTTCTCTTGAACCACAAATACCCATTACAGTCATTGATTTCAGTAATAATTAAAACCGAAAAACAGAGCTGAGATTGTTAAATTGTGACTCCTATTCCTCCGATATATATATATATATATATATATATATATATATATATATATATATATATATATATATATATATATTGGTTGGTCTTTACCAGTAATATTTTTTTGTCTGTCTCTTCTTGGAATAAATGAAGTGGAAGCAAAAGTGATAAAAGTGCAGAAGAAATCTTAGTTTTGTAAATCGTGCTTGGCGTCAAAAAAATGTGAAGTTAAAAAAACTAACCGAACAAAATCATATAACAAATCTCAAACTTCAACCAAACAAGTGGCACAAGCATATTATGGCGTCGAAGCCACACAGATGGCACAAACACAACAAAGCGCTACATTAACATAGGTGACACAAATATAGCTCGGCACTAGCAACATTGGCGACAACAACAGAATTGATAGTCGCCACGCGACCCATGATCTGAAAGCAGTAAAGAACATAGTAATGGAAATGCGCGTCTCTAACCTAGCATTAAAGTTGGAAATGCAAGAGCTGAAAAATTCTTTAAATTTTTTGAATGAAATGTACGAAAAAGAAAAACGTACAAAAAAATAGTGAATGAAATGCTGAACGAATTAAAGAAGGAAAATGCGAAACGATGTTATCGGTCAACAAATTAGAATCGAGGAGAAACTGAGAAAATAAAGCACATGTGGTGATAACAGGGATGTGTGAAAGTGTAAAAGAAAATCCTCAAACAATAAGAACCAAAGTTATAAATGTATTTAATTACATTGACCGCAATTTCCCCCAGGAGAGTGTAAGAAACATAAAAGTTCATGCTGGTAAAGAAAACAAATCAATGGTGGCAGTGATAATAGTTACTCTGAAAAACAAACAGAATTTGATGAGAAACAGAAGTAAGGGAGGAAAAATAAATACCAAAGAATGTACAATTGATACAAATCAAACCAACATTTTTGTAAACGAAGAAATGACAGTTATGTCGTATGGTCTTTTGAAGCATGCTATGCCTTTAAGAGGCGCTGGTTACCGTTACATTTGGTACTGCAATGGTCTTGTTTATGCCAGAATTAAGGAGGATGAAAATCTTATGAAAATCACAAGCAAGGAACAGGTAAATAAGATGATAGCAAATTGTTAGTGGGTTCTTACAGTGACAGAACAGAAGCGGACCCAAAAATTAGCAATGGCATATAGCAGTGTGACTGACGACAACCAGAATTATCGGGTATGTCTCTGTGAGAATTTAAATGATATTGATATATTTGATCACTCTACCACAGATATTAATATATTGCACGCAAACATACGAAGTATTAATTAGAATTATCAAGAGTTTATTGTTCTCTTAGAGAGCTTGAAATGGTTTTTGATGTTTTGATATTTTCGGAGAATAATAAGGTTGATAATGTAAACGATTTTGCTATTGAGGGCTACCAAATTTTTTACAATGAAAGTAGAAATAATAAACGTTATGGCTGGATGTTAGAAACTTGTTACTTACTAACAGTTGTACCATAACTGTTAATAAAAGTAAAATTCCTAGGATCCTCTTAAGCAGGAATGATTCCTCTGGGGAATTTTGGCTACCTACAGACCTCCATCATTAAATGTAGACAGTTTTATTTTAGACTTGGGGAGTGTACTAAATAATCAACGAAATACCCTCTGTGATATTGAAATGAAAAGTGATGATATTATAAATCTGTTAGATAAGAATAATGTAACAGTAGTTTACCTAAATTGTTTGAATGAGTATGGCTTTAGCAGTGTGATTGACCAACCTGCCCGAATGCTTGGATCATTACTTTATACAACTAAAAAATATGCACCAAATGTCAGCAGCTGTACTTAATAGTGGCCTTAGAGATGATTACCCGATTTTACTTAATATAAAATTAAAAATAAACATACTGGTATGGCAAACAAATATAATATAAAATTTGTTGAAGATTTATTTAGGTTTTTTCTAGAAGCCGAGAGATTGGATGATGTGATAGGATGCGAGAATGTGTATGACTGTCCACTTAAATTTGTAAATAAATTAAGACTATTTATTGATATGTCCACCATTTACAGGTATATACATGTAAAAATAGAAAATTAAAATCGTGAATAACTCCTGGCACCCTGATATCTATTAGACATCGAGATAAGCTCAAAAAAATTACTACTAAGCAATCAAATAACTTAGAAGCTCATGGTACTTTTGTAAATTATAGAAAATATCTCACTAAATTGATTAATATAACTAAGGTATCACACTATTAAAAACTCTTTTTAAGATATAAAAATAAGTCTAAAAAAACTTTGGATAATATAAAAAAAGACACAAATGAAACAAGTCCTGCACAAAAAATTAATAGTATCATAAATGACTTGGGACGTGAAATTCATAACGAAAAAATAAAAGTTTACGAGTTCAATACATACTTCGCTAATATTGGAAAGCTACTGGCTGAACGGGTTGCTACGTCTAATATGGTTTATCGAGCTGCCGATGATTCCCAATATCATGCGGCTGAGTCTGAATATCTGTTTCCTCCAAATGAAAATGAAATCAATAATATTATTTATAGTTTAAAAATAACTATAGCTGTGGGGAAGATAAAGTTACAGTTAAAATGTTAAAAAGATTCCACACTTTCCTGATTTAACCACTGCTACATCTTGTTAATTTAATTTTTAGTACAGGTCAGTATCCACAAATTTTTACAAATCAGTAATCACCTCAATTCATAAAGCAGGATCTAAAAAGTAATTGGTAATTTTAGGTCCATAGCTCTGACAAGTAAAATATCAAAGATTATGGAAAAATCAATTAAAATTAGGATTAACTGATTTTTGGAAGTTAACACCCAAATCTCGGAATCTCAATATGGATTTCAAAGAGGAGCTGGAACGGAGGACGCTCTGGTCAGAGTGACACATTACTTCTCCCAACAACTAAATAACAAAAATAAGTGTGTTTTGATATTTTTAGATATGGTAAAAACTTTTGATACTGTGTCACATCCTACTCTTCTCGACAAACTAGAGTCACTTGACATAAGAGATGTAGCACATATCTTATTTAAATCTTATCTAAGTAACATGTCCCAACAGGTCAAAATTGGGAACTCTGTGAGTGACAAATATTGGGTGGAGTATGGTGTGCCTCAAGGAATAGTATTGGGCCCAGTTCTTTTTTCTTTTACATAGATGGTTTAATTTTTTCCCTGTCTAGAAGCAGTGTTGTCTGCTACGCTGATGACACTGCTCTAATTTGATACGTGAGAGCCCGTTTACTCTGAAGGAGAGAGAGCATTGGTTGCCGTGAGGAAGGAGATGGCAGCCAACTTATTAATCCCAAATATAGAGAAGTCCCATTTCATCTCTTTGTGTCAAATATAAACAACTTTCCTCAAAAAGAGAAATTAAAAATGCAACTTAAACTATGCGGACTTCTCATATGGAATTGACGACTATAAAAATTAGAAAGCTATTTTATAAATATATATATATATATATATATATATATATATATATATATATATATATATATATATATATATATATATATATATATATATATATATATATATATATATATATATATATATATATATATATATATATATATATATATATATATATATATATATATATATATATATATATATATATATATATATATATATATATATATATATATATATATATATATATATATATATATATATATATATATATATATATATATATATATATATATATATATATATATATATATATATATATATATATATATATATAATATATAATATATAATATATAATATATATATATATATATATATATATATATAAGGCAATATTTATCGAGCTTTATGGACCCAATCATTAGATATAGTATTTTCCACAATATATAATTAAGTATCCTAACATTTTTAAAATTTAGAACGTACCTGGCACAGGGTCCTGAAAGACAGGAGGTGAAAACGCTAAAAATAAAAATAATAACAATTAATAAACTCGTTAAGGGTATTTATATTTTTTTTATTTTAATGTATCTGCAAAATGGTTACATTAAAAATATAATTATTCTCTCACAAACTTCTCAAATGGCGTAAGCAAATTTTCAGTTTTAAAAGTGTTTGTGTTTTGCAAATAAGTAATATTTTAGTAGTTTTTATCAAAAATGCATAATATAATGTCACCTCTCCATATAAAAATTTTATTATTTTTGTATATTCATCATATTTTGTGATTATTTCTTTTGGGCGATACCAGTTTTGTATTTTACATTTGTTTGCCTTGAATAGACGCTGCAATGACATAAGTATATATATATATATATATATATATATATATATATATATATATATATATATATATATATATATATATATATATATATATATATATATATATATATATATATATATATATATATATATATATATATATATATATATATATATATATATATATATATATATATATATATATATATATATATATATATATATATATATATATATATATATATATATATATACATATATATTTATACTATATTGGGTGTACATCCGTTCACTACTGTCATTCTTAAAAAAACAGTTTTGCTGACGTTTTGCCAAAATCACATATGGCATTTTCGAAGCTTTCTTTCTCGCGACCGAATAGAGACGCAACTAGCGCGACACAACAGCACCATCCGGAAAACATAAATAACGACCAACGGCCGCGCAGATATAACCTTCGGCCCCAGGTGGGGGTATAAAAGGAAGCGTCGCAGTCACCACACTTCACTTTATTCGGACGCGATAAAGAAAGCTTCGAAAATGCCAAATGTGATTTTGGCGAAACGTCAGCAAAACTGTTCTTTAAAGAACGACAGTAGTGAACGGATGTACACCCGGAATGAAAACACGTTGTATTTTTCCATCCGTGAAGGACTAAAAATCAACATATATATATATATATATATATATATATATATATATATATATATATATATATATATATGTGTATTTTTCTTCTTTCTCATTTTAACTGTTTACTTTCCTCCTTTGTAACAAAATCATCCTCCAAAATTTTTGAAGATCTCTCCGTTTTAGGGTTCCTAGACCCCTAAAAACATATTCTTCCATTTCCATCAGTCTCTTCTTCTGAATCTATGCGGTATAGCTCAAAAACTGCTTATCCCATTGAGTTTAAAATATTATTTTGGTCACATATCAAGGATCAAAAATTCAATATGACGGAACAAAATGGCGACCTCACAAAATTATAAAAATAAACCTAAAAATCAAGTGCGTAACAGGGATAAACTGACAAAGAGAAATCTTATCTAAATATCTAACTTTAAACTGATATTTTTATTCAGTTGGGAAAAACAAATATCTGAACACATTTAGGGATAAACTGGTAAAATTCTAGTACGAATCCTATATGCCAAACAAAATGGAATCCTATATGCCAAACAAAATGGAAGTGTTTCAGTTCCAGGGGTGCTTTATTTGAAATATTGTGCCGACTATATCGCTACGTTTTCGACAACTCAAGTGTCAACAAATGTCAACAATATGACTCGACTTTATCAGTTATGAAGTTCGCAGTCATAGAAATATAACAAGTGAAATATTTACTTATACATATAGTACTCCTGGAATAAAATTTTGTTTTATGGAGGAAAATACATACTTAATTTTTTATAGACTATGCGTAAATAACGTTAATAATAATAATAACATTAATATTATAACAAAAACAACTTAACAAATAGAAAATATTGATATAAAGTCATTACCAGATAATTAAATGTATAAATAAACTCGATTATTTATTATTTATTATACGAAGTCCAATATCTGTACGAGGTTAAAGGCAAATTTACCGATATTTTAAGTCGATTATATAGTCGCCACTTCCGGTTTAGCCGGAAGTATCTAATTTTGATATTTCCGGATAAACCGAAAGTTGAGGTCATCTAATAGATTCCGAAAAAATAAGGCAGATAGAAAAGTGCACAAACACATATTTAAACTGTCAAAATTTTATTTCATTATTTTTAGTATGAAAAAGTTATGAGAGAGCTAGAAGGCACCAGGTATATTACAGAAATGCTATCACATTTAATCGTTTTAAAGAACTGTACTATTTCATGATATGTCACATAACTAGGGCTGCCACCTTTCTGGATTTCACCCAGAGTTTCCGGGTTTGCTACTCTACCTACGGGCTCCGGGTTTAACGCCAATATCTCCGGGGTAAAGGTTTTTGGCAAAAATAAAACTAACTTCAGAAAACTCTTAATAATTTGACAACATAATCAAACAAAACAATCCACACCACTAGTTTAGATGATGGTAAGTTGTTTATTTGTAATCGATGGGTGAGAAGCAAACAATCGCCTATTTCTGATTCTCATGGCCAGGTTTCGAGTTTCAGCGTAAATTGTTGTAAATCGAGCGGCGCACGAATTTCGATTCGCATTTATGGTAGGTACTTTAAATAAATATTGGTGAGGGAGCGTGAAATATACATATTGGCAATATTGATGCGGATCTACATCATCAAGATTTATCTGGGAATCCACAATGTCGATAAAAAAATAAATATACTTTACCTGTCAAGAACCGTTTTTTTTTGTTGTTGGTAAAGTTCAGGGTGAAAATATTTTATAAGGTGGCAACCCTACACATAACTGATAAGATAATACATTTATTTCCACATACCGGCATATGTAGGACGAGAGATGGAATAATAACTACTAAATCCGCCACCTAGTCCTGGAAAAGAGGAAGGAAGATATTAAAAGTATATAAAGACAAAAAAGTTTTAGTAATATCAGCAATATTATTAATACCTTTGACCAAACCCAATTTAAAAATATATTCAATTAACTTACATCATTCTTTATTCTGTATTTAAAAAAATGATCAATGGTCATTAGTACGTACAGCGAAAACCCGTACCGTAAAGCCCGACATCATGTTACGAACTAGTTTCTCTGCCTAGTAAAGTTACAAGGCGGCATTATATTGCGAGTGACATTTACCAAAAAATGGAGAACTTTTATCTAAAACAAACTATAAAAATAGTATACGACCATATTTTATTTAAAATACCTTATATTACGGAAAAGTTTTAAAATTTGATAAATTCACCTCTCTATATGTTCTTATATTTTATTTACTTCCATTACGCCTGAAACAATATGTATGTGCTACTACTGTTACCACTGCTGCCAGTCTTTCAGCGCAGGATGGAACATTTAACTGGAATAAATTCAATAACTTTAGAACTATTCATAATTTCGAAAAACTATTTTACCCGACAATTTTATTTACGTCTCCGGATCTTTTGGTAATAGCGATTTGAATATGACGTCATATGTGTATGAGTTATGACATCAAACACATTTTTTTGTAATACAATACGCCGTATATTGTCACTTTTTTTAATCATCGGAATGCCATGTACCTAGATTCAATTGTTTTCGAGAAAATGGCTCCTCAAATTTGTCATTTTGAGTCCCCTAGCGGCCAAACGGTTAAACTTAAAATAAAATGGCATGCATTTCCCTTCTTAACTTCCTAAAATCTATTAGATTACATCATGTTTCGGTTTAGCCGTAAATGTTAAAATTCAATACTGGTCTCCACTTCCGGTTTAAGTGGAAGTGTCGAATTCTGACATTCAGTTAGCCTCATCCTATGGACTTTAATAACTTAAAATATGAAAGCGCAAATAATTTGAGTTTAACAATTTTATCAATAGAAGGCTTTAAATGGCCCAAAAAACAATTTTAGGATGCCACTTTTTAGAAAACAATTGTGTTATAGGAGAGGTGTAGGATATGTCACATAAAATATGTTTGGAATGTTCTAATGATATTGTAGTATGGAGTTGCATCACCTTGTATATTATAACTATTGAACAATAAAGTGTATTGAACCAACAACATAATGTAGGTCAGCTGTGTCAGCAATTGCTGGCAAAGCAATGAACTTGTCTATTGCATGATTTTGTAATGTATAACATTAATCAGAATAAAACCAATTGATAGAACGAACAAGTCGTATTATTGACGTAACCTTAAGGGTTGAACCTAAATTACTACATGGCGATCCTGCCAGCCCTCTGGGTTATTATTTTACCACTATAACAACCGACAAGCGATGGGAAAGGCCAATTCTAAAGAAGAAATTGTTATAAACCAGGCGTGCGTCAAATGGAGATTCAAGGGGAGAAATAACCAATGAAAATAAGGGATTTTCTCTTTCCGAGTACCTTTTAATTATATTGATCTCAGCGTTACTGGCAAGTGTAACATATCTAGCAATAAAACGATGCAAAAAAGGGTTGAAAAAGACAATTAGGCCAGAAGTAAACAAAGAAGTTTTGCGCAGATCCACTGAAGGCTTGAACCAAGAGGAAAATCATTAAATTTTAGGGTTCTCTTTTAGGTATACACAAGTTAATGTATGGATATGGAAAATAATGGAAAAAGCAGTAATGGCATATGGAATAATATGGCTAAAGATACGAAGAAACAATAATTATGCATACATAATATAAACTAAATTAACGCTAAGTTCTACATGTAAGTGGTGATATTATTCTGTTATTTTGTAGGATTTTTTTATTAGATAAATAGTTAAACTTAGTAATCGTTATCAGGAAGTAAGGACTCGTTATACGCATTTTATTAATAAAAAATGATAATAATAAGTTCTAATATAGTTTCTTATGGGAGATAAGCTTAAAGAAATTCTCAGCTCCTTAACTGTAATTAAGAATAATTTAGTAAAATCAAGTTACGAAAGGCGAAAATTGCCTATAACAGAAAAAAGAATCGATGAAGCTAAAATTATTTATAGCAAGCTAGAAGGGGAAATTTATGTTATAAATAAGAAAATTAACGATTCAGAATTAGATATATTGTGAATATTGTTTCAAAAATAAAGATAGTATATAAGGAAATCTTAGCGTTTAGTCAACAAAAAAGTGTTAATTCCAGTGAAAATATGTCGTCTTTTGATTTAAAAGTAGCATCTAGCCTTTTACCTGTATTAAACGGATCGGAAGAAACTATAAAAAGTTTGATTGAATCAGCGGAATTTTATAATTCTATTCTTAAAGATGACGATAAACCACATTTAATAAAATTTATTTTGAAAACTAGGCTCTCAGGTAACGCGAAATTAAGGCTAAAATCTACTTATGCGTCTCTTGCAACCCTTATAACCGACATAAAAACTTATCTTTTGACCCAAAAATCAAGTACTGCCCTTCAAACAAAATTATTTTCTATCAGACAAAATAATAAATCTATCGAAGAATTTGGCAAAGAGCTTGAGGACATTTTTGTCGAATTAACAATTTCACAAGCAAACGACGACCCTGAAGTCTATGACATTTTAAGGCCTATTAACGAAAAAACAGCAATAAAAAGGTGTGCAAATGGCCTTAAAAATCAAAGACTCAGTACAATTATATCGTCAAGAAATTTCGAGTTTTTAAAAGATGCCATAAGAGAGGCACAAGATGAATCAAATTCTTTTCAACCATCAGATAATCCCCAAATTTTTAATTTAAATCATAGGGGGAGAGCAAATTATAGCAGAAATTTTCATAGGAGTTTTAATAATAGGGCACAAACATTTTCAAGACAGCATAATAATAACAGCTTTAATAATAGAATGAATTTTAGTAATCGTAATAATCAGCGTTTTCCAAGATATAATAACAATTTTAACCGAGGTAACAACAATAATTTTCGTGGTAAGCAAGGCCGGTCGTTTACGCGACACGGGTCTAGAGGAATTCGACGGAATAACAACATTAATTTGCTGAGCAAGTGTTAAATGTAGGTGACGGAGATAACTCGCCGTCAAGCGGGGAAACCTTTTTTCGTCCCTAAAAATGAAAAATGTAGTAAACAAATATTTACATATTCGGACACATGCTCTAATGCGGTATCTTTTTATGTAAATAGTAAAAAAGTGAACTTCACCGTAGATTCCGGAGCTACTTTAAGCGCAATTAAACTGTCAGATTTAGACTCAACCATACCCTTGTTCAAAGAAAAATTAGAAATAAATGGCATAGGAGGTAAATTAATTTCCATAGGTTATAGTTTTTTAAACCTGTATGTAGGAAGTGTACAGTTTAGAGTAAAATGTTATATATTCGAGACATTACCATGTCATACCAGTGGAATAATTGGAGAAGATTTTTTAAGGTCATACAAAGCTAAATTAAATTACGAAAAAAATACTTTAACTCTTTTAAACAATAAAAAAGAAGTAATCTTAAATTTGAATGCTACAGATAATCACATTTTGGTGATTCCTCCCAGGTGTGAAATTATTCAATACATTAAAACGGGACTAAAAGATGAGTGTGTGGTTTTACCGAATGAAATATGCCAGGGTGTATTTGTGGCAGGTGTAATAGCACGACCAGAAAAGGGCGAAGTACCGGTTAGAATTTTGAACACGCGTGAAAGTGAGGTTTGTTTAAAAAATTTTTTGCCTAAAGCCGAAAGCTTGAATGACTATGAGTGTTGCCAATTTGGTACTAATAGTAATTCGGTCGAAAGAGTAAAAAAGTTGTTCAGTATGCTAAAATTAAATTATTTAAATCACGAAGAAAGAAGCTCCATAGAAGGGCTTACTGCTAAATTTGCGGATATATTTCATATGCCGGGGGATAAACTATCTGTTACAAATATTTATAAACAATCAATTCAAGTCAAACCAGGTACACAACCGGTATACGTGAAACCTTATAGGCTGGCACAAACCCAAAAAGAGGAAATAAATAGGCAAATTTCGCAAATGTGTGAAGATGACATTATTGAAAGAGCTCAGAGCGAATGGTCCTCTCCAGTGTTGCTAGTACCAAAGAAGAGTGATTCATCGGGACAGAAACGTACAAGACTCGTGTTAGATTACAGATTTTTAAACCGTAATTTAGTTGATATTAAGTTCCAGATAGCACGTGTAGATGATATTTTAGATTCTCTTGCAGGTGCTCTTTATTTCTCTCATTTAGATTTAAGTCAAGGTTACTATCAAGTAGAGTTAGACGAACAAAGTAGGAAGGTAACAGCTTTTATGACTGACCGAGGTCAATGGCAAATGAAAAGACTGCCAATGGGGTTGAAAATTAGTCCTAGTGCTTTTTCTAGGCTAATGACAGTCGCAATGGCAGGTCTCAACTACGAAAAATGTTTTGTTTACCTAGACGATTTAATTGTTTTTGGGAGAAATTTAGAGGATCATAATAAGAATCTTATGGATGTTTTTTTAAGGTTAAGACAAGTAAATTTAAAATTAAACCCCTTAAAATGCGACTTTTTAAGGAAGGAGATACTTTATCTAGGGCACATTGTCAGCGATAAAGGTATATCACCTGATCCGTAAAAGCCTTGAAAGAATACCCTGTTCCTAAAAACGCTGACGAGTCAAAACGGTTTGTAGCTTTTGCAAACTACTACCGAAAATTCATTCCAAATTTTGCGGAAATATCGGTACCGTTAAACAAACTATGTAGAAAGTATGCAAGATTTGAGTGGACGATTGAATGTAACAAAAGCTTTGAAACCTTAAAAAATGCTCTTATAAATTATCCAATTTTAGATTATCCTGATTTTTCAGAGCAAAATGAGTTTATTCTTCAAACGGACTCGTCCAATTTTGCTATCGGGGCCGTGTTATCAAATAAAAATAATAAACCTGTAGCATATACGAGCAGAACTTTGAATAAAGCGGAAATTAATTATCCCATTATGCATAAAGAATTACTAGCAATCTTTTGGGCAGTGAGGCATTTTAGGTCGTATTTATATGGACGTCGATTTAAAATACGAACAGACCATAAACCACTTTTATACTTATTTAGTTTAGCTGACCCTTCAAGCAGATTAACAAAATTTCGTTTGGGACTCGAAGAATATGATTTTTATGTAGAATATGTAAAAGGTAGTGAAAATGTCACTGCCGATGCTTTATCGAGAATAAAATTAACTTCAGACGAGTTAAAAAATATAAACAATAACTTAGTGACCGTTATGACTAGGAATCAGTGCAGGAATGTAAAAGAACAAAAATTAGAGGTAACTAAGAATAATACACATGTTGGGATTGATCAACCGAACATTGTAACAATTCTTAAAAAACCAAAACATTGTACTGAGCTAGTCATAACGACATACTCAAACATAATATCTATGCAAAAAGACGTGACAGAACACGTGGGGAACTTTTATTATGTACCATTACACTCTACTTTATTTTATTGTCAGAATACCGAATCAATGTTGGCGCGAGACGAAATGTTGAGGGATCTGACTGAAATAAGTAATAAAACAAAAGTAGAGGAGTTATATATTTTAAAAGATCAGACTAGTAAGGAATTTATTAAATGCGTAGGTAATGGCATAAAAAATATGTTAAATTGGAGGGGCCCCCGTATACATATTATAAAAGGAGTAAAAAGAATAATGGATGTGGATGAAAGAAAAATTATATTAAATGATTTTCACTTACTCCCCACTAGTGGTCACGCAGGTATAAATAGAATGTTAAATAATATAAAAAAGCATTATTTTTGGTCAGGTTTAGATAAGGACGTTAGAGACTTTGTTAAAAAATGTGATAAATGTCAAAAACAGAAGCATTCTAGTCACTATACCCGAGAACCTATGGTAATTACTTCTACTGCTGACTTCTCTTTTCAAAAGGTATATTTAGACATTGTTGGACCTTTGCCCACTGATATAAAGGGTTTTACATATATTTTAACGATTCAGTGCGAAATTTCAAAATTTGTTGAGGCATACCCTTTAAAAAATAAAGATGCTGTATCGGTCGCAAGATCTTTTGTGGAAAACTTTATTTTGAGATATGGGATACCACAGGAGATTGCTTCGGATAGAGGATCGGAATTTATCTCTTCCACAATGAAGGAAGTATGTGTTCTCTTAAAGATAAATTAGATTTACGCCTCTAGCTATAGACACCAGAGCGTCGGCTCCTTAGAAAATTCCCACAAGGTTTTAGGGGCATATCTAAGAATGCAAACCGAAAATCTAAGCGACACTTGGAGTATGTGGATTCCCTATTGGTGTTTTTCGTATAATACAACGGTTCACACTGAAACTAAATATACCCCTTTTGAACTAGTTTTTGGTAGAGAGTGTAACATACCAAGTAATTTAAGTAATCCTGTGGAACCTCTTTATAATTTTGAAAGTTACCCTCTTGAACTAAAGTATCGATTACAACGAGCACACGAAGATGCTAAAACCAATTTATTGAAATCAAAAATTAAAAGAAAACAAACTTTTGATAACAGAGCCAATCCGATTGAATACAAAAAGGGTGATTTGATTTTGGTAAAAAATGAGGTAGGTAATAAATTAACGAGTCCTTGTTTCCTAGGTCCATATTTAGTTGTTAAAAATGACACAATGGACACCCCAAATGTTACTATATTAAAGGATAATAAGGAAACTGTAATTCATAAAAATAGAACTAAATTGTATTTTCAGTAAGAAACTAGATAGTAAGCAGTACTAGGGATACTAATTATACTATACTATATTTAAGGTATTATGGCGCCGCTTTTCTATACGTCTATTTCTCTACTCTTTTACTTCCTTGTTTTCCTTTCTTCTGTTCTTTCTTGCACCATCTCTAAATTATAATATTAACCATTATTTTATTAATTATCCAATAGACATGTGAAAGAATTTCCATTAAAATAAAATGTAAATTCTTTCAATGTCTCAGGGGAGATGTAGTATGGAGTTGCATCACCCTGTATATTATAACTATTGAACAATAAAGTGTATTGAACTAACAACATAATGTAGGTCAGCTGTGTCAGCAATTGCTGGCAAAGCAATGAACTTGTTTATTGCATGATTTTGTAATGTATAACATTAATCAGAATAAAACCAATTGATAGAACGAACAAGTCGTATCATTGACGTAACCTTAAGGGTTGAACCTAAATTACTACAATATAAAAAACGTAACGTATATAGCGTGTTGTATCACAATCATGCCGTTATTCCAAAAGATATGGAGATGGATAAAACTCAATTTGATGGCTAAAATAGATTTTCGAAATTATGAAAAGTTATTGAATTTATTCCAGTTAAATGTTTCACGGAATATATATATATATATATATATATATATATATATATATATATATTTATTTATTTCTTTTTTTGGGTTATGTATTCATAAAAATATAATGATATTACTTATCTGTCATATTTAAATAAAATTTGACGTTTCGGCAGGTAGTTCCATGACTTTTCATATTTTTCGCAAAATAAATTCCTTAAAATAAGTACTTAAAAAACTTAAAAAGAATATAAAATAATCTTACCATGAGACGTAAATCAAAAGGTATCCAAAATAGAATCAACATTTCACAACAATCAAACATTAAACATCAGTTAAGATACACACAGCACTGTGTGCACAAACTGTTGTGAAATGTTGACGCTGTTTTGGATACCTTTTGATTTACGTATGGTAAGATTATTTCATATTCTGAAACTTTATCTCTCCTAAGAATGGAATATCTTCTCCCAAAGCGTAACGCTGCACACTGTTTGCTCTAATGTTATCATTTCAAGACAAATATTTGGATGAAGTTGATAGAAAACGTTTTTATCATTCTCAAAACGATAGAAGATATAAAAGTTATAAAGGAATAAATGGTTAGGTACCTAAAAAGGTTGATTACAAAGGTACCAACTGTAAACTATGGAAGATTTATGTTCTAAATCTAAGCTTATTTTACTGATTAATATTAAAAATAATAATAATATGTTTAATAATAATATAATTAATATATTGATCAAAAAATTCTGATTTAGAAGTTATGAAACGCAGAATTTCAAAAACGTGGACCTCTCCGTGCGATTTTTTCAATTATGCTCTTTTTTCATGAGGCTTTATAATACATTTACAAAGTGATACCGTTTTTCAATGTTCTAGACTAAGCAGATGCTTTTATAAAGAATTACTTAGCAGCGCCGCTTTACCTACATTTTCCAATCAATTTACTTAAAAATAAAAATATTTTTAAAATATTAAGCATTTTGTAATCTACATTTCTATTATAAAAATGTAGTATGGTTTATATAAATTCACATTATTTACTTAGTTTTACCATTATTTTCTATCAAAACTAGTGCGTTTGTTCTCAAAAAATAATAATGACTTAAAAACGTAGCGCGCTGAACACCTCTTCATAAGAGGGACTCGTTGAGGAATTACAATTAGCAGTTAATAAGTATTAAAAAACTCTCCAAAGCTATGGATAGCAAATACTAAACCGCTATTGCAGACATCGCAATGGATTCAGCGGATTATCCCAAAAAGATATTTTCGATAGAAGGCACTTAAGATTGGCTATGTTAGTAAATTAGATTTCCAGGTGATCTATACAGCCAATACATAACATAAAATCACCAGGTGAGGCCAGGCATATTTTTTAGATTACATTTCTTGATAATGTACATTGTATACAAAATGTACATTGTATACGGAGTATGGGAATTCAAAATATTTATATTAATTTTAGGATTTAATATTCTAAAAAAGTTAATGTTTAGTGTGAAATGTCTTTTAACGAAAATATGAAGAGGAATAAATATTTGAAAACGTTAAATTATATGAAGCTAGACTATTTAGATAGTGCAACCCAATGCCTTATCCATCACAGGGCCCTGATATTTGTATTTTTAGGATATTTAAAGAAGAAAACATATGCAAATCCTCTCAATAATATCTTAGATGTTTTAAAAGAATGAATGAAAGAATGTGAAAGAATTGAAAATATTCAAATTCAGAATATTCATAACGATCATAAGGCTTAGAAAAGTGTAAAATATTGAACAATTTACTTATCAAATTTTGTGATTCTGAAAAAATGTCAGTTTTTAATTTTTATTTTTTAAATTATTTATTTTTGCATCCTGTATAATGAATAAAATTAGAAAAGTGACCCTGGTTTTCAATATTTTAACCTAAGCAAGTTTTTATAAAAATCCACAAATAAAAAAGTTTTGCCTTAGTTCAAAAGTTTCTAATAAGATATATATACGGTGGTCAATTTAAAATTTAATTTTCGACTTTTTTAAATTTTATCCTTTTTAAAATGGGTTCCAACTGGAGTAGAATATACAAAACCTTTCAGGTGATTCCATAAAACAAATCTGAAGAATTGAGGTGAGGGAACTGAGGCGGCCATGAAAAAGGGCCACCTTTACTTATCTACTGATTAGAAAATCCGGTATTTAAATGTTTTCTTACAATTATACTAAAATGACGAGGAGCCCCGTCATATACCACATATTCAATCAGGTGTATAAAGGTACTTCTTCCAGTAAGTCATCTAGACTGTCTTAAAGGGACTGCAAATAACCTGCACCGTCCAATCTGTTTTCAAGTACAAATGGCTCGATCAGATGATTAATCGAAAACTTATCTTGGCGTTTCGCTTGAGGGTTTTCTTCCGCCCAAATATGCATATTATGGGAATTTATAACCCCATCCCTAGTAAATCTGCTAAGAAATCCATGATTTTCCTGTTGCTTATGTAGAAACTAAATGGCATATTCCACTCGTCGATGATAACCTTCAGGCACCATGGCATCTACTTTCTTAACATAGTAGGGATAGAGCAATTGCTCTTGAAGTACTCTGTGTACTAAAGACTTTTTGAATCTTCAGCCGCCAAATCTAAAATATCTTCTTCCATCTTAAAAGTACGAGCAGTTCTGGGTATTTACTCCACCAGGTTTAGGAATAAAGCTTTTTATAAAGAGTAAAATATTGTTAGTATCTCAAAAGAAAACGTTACCTTGCGGTAACTACCAGTTGCTCGTAAACTGCGGTCAACACGTTCAAGCCTTCTCTCTTCTGTACTATAACCACGAGCTAATCCGTACATCAAGTGAATATCTGTATATTCAATAAAAATTATATTCTCCATAATACTAATAAAAATGAAGCACAATGAACTCGACCAAAGAAGAATAAAGCTTATGTTTATTTGCGACAGATGCCTTATTCAATTGTTTCTTTTTTGATAGGCGCTTACTTCACAAAAAATGATAAAACTCCGAATATCTTAAATGCTGAATACATTCTGTATAGCAAACAGCAAATTTGTCGTAAACGGTGAACTTTAGGTAGATTTTTAAAGTATAGCTGTTTTTGGGAAGAAAAGATAATGAAACATATTTTTTTATATACAAAGTTCCCTAATTTTGTACACAAAAAAATTAGAACATTTTTAAATCTGAAAAGTAGGGCTTGTAGCGCCTTCTAGAAGTTACTTCAAAATGGAAGGCGTATTATTATTTATTCGCTATAAGAAACTCTTTTCACTTTATTATCTTAAAAACTAGGTATATTATTCAAAAAAATCGAAAACTAAATTCTAACTTAAGCACCCTTTATCTTTCTTAATATAAACTTTTCAACTAAGGCAAGTATTGCTGATTCGCAATAATTGAATCGAATCTACATACCCCTAAATTATTGGTAGGACTTTTTTGGAACACCCTGTATATATATATATATATATATATATATATATATATATATATATATATAAATATATAATGTATATATATAGTATATCTGCTAAACTTCTCTCTACAAACTATAATATATATAAATCCTAATTTTTTACAAAAACTTATTTGGAGTATACATAATGTCCCAAATAAAAGTTATAAAGGAAACACACGTGTTTTTAAATACAATACCATATACTCACATTTTACAATTTTTAATTCTTAGGTAAATTGGAGTGTATTATTTACTATATCGCTGTTAGTTTAAAACTATGTACAAATGAAAGTCAATAAGTGGGGCATTTTGAATCAAAACAGAAAAAATGATTGGACATTGAAAAAAATGAATAGAACTTTTTTATCCAATGTCTCCTGAAATGGGTACCGATGTTACCTACCCAACAGTATCGTGTGATAGCTTTAAAAAAAATAAATCAGGAAATTGATATTAATTAATATTCCGATCTCCAACCTTCACATCCATTCAAAATTCCCAAAGAGTCGATTATAATTTCCTCATAACTACGTAATAACTCTAAATATATGGTATGTTAAATCAAAGGATTTTTAATAGTATACTTCAAATCCACTAAAATCTTCTATTCTTCTATTGCTTAACCCTTGCCTTTCATTAATTTTAGTAAGCTAATAAAGTAATTAGTAAAAATATGTTAATTTATTTCATAAAATACAAGTCTATACATGTAAAAAACTTAAAACAAAAATATATACTGTGTTTTTTGCCTTAACGTATTCACCTTCTCTTTCCATGCCAATGGCCGTCTTCTAGAAATATCTTTTAATATATTCCTAATTAAGTTAGAAGTTAAACTCTGAACTCGTTCCCTAATTACCCTCTCCAAATGGTCAACATTTTAAAATGACTTTTTCTTTTAAAGAGATTTATAAAAGTAGTCTAGGAGATTCAGGTCCGGCTACCTAGCGAGCCAAAAAAATCAGAAAATCTGTCAATTAATCTTTCGTTAATAAGTCGATTATTTAAGTATTATCTTAAATCCCTCCTACTGTGTCATCATACACACATTTGTTAAACTTAAATAATATTTTTAATAATTTCATTAATTAATGGACAAAATATCTTTGAATCTTGTACCTGCAAAAGGCGAATTCAAGATGGTAACTATTTATGAAGGTAAATTGAAGATAGACCAGGTGACTACGAGTATATCATCAGAATGTTCTTCAAGAAAGGTTACTTATATAGATGTGTCGGATCAAATATAAAGTGAGGGAAAAATCAAATGAGGAAAAAAAAAGCATAATTTTGGTTAAAAGAGTTGAATGTGATATTTGTTACTAAAAAAATGAATTACATTTCCCTATTTTAACTTTTTGAAAGCTATCAGATAGTAGCGTTGGGTAAGAATCACCCTATAGATACGACTGTGTAGGTACCATTGAAACCCATCTCAGGTACCACTCGATAACTAACTGCTTCTCTCGATGAAAATTATTTATTATACCAGATTGTCGAGGATTTGGAACGGTGCCACACTCTTTCTCTGTTTAATAGCAGAGAGTAAGATTCTTAAATTTTAAGTTCTGTTTTCTAATAATAAAAAAAAAATTAATAATGAAAGATCAGTAGTGGTTAATAACAAGAAACGGTAGTAACAGTGAGTGGCCAAATACCGACTACTCAGGAAGAGGGGAAGTTACTAGTAAATAGAAATTAAAGAAAAATATGAGAATTACATTTTACTGAAATTAAAATGTTACAAAGGTTACTGCTTTGTGTAATGTTCTTGACAACTGCTTGCTACTGACCGACAGCGGGTCACCTCCTTGACCTGCCTGAATAGGTCAAAGGCTTAGCTTTATTAATTTTAGTTATTCGAACTCACAGAAGTGCTAAATTTTTATATTTATTAATTCTGACTCAATAAATCTTGACTCTTTTGGCCAAGCTGAGTTATTATGGAATTAGTGGTTGTGCGTATGATTGGTTTCGAGGTTATCTTCTTGGTCACCAACAAAAAGTTACATTTAATTCACATACAATAGCTGAATCTGATTTAAGGTTAATTGACTCTGATGTATCACAAGGATCAGTTCTGGGTCCTTTACTTTTTTCTCTGTGCATTGCTGACATACACTCTCTTCCTAAATTCATTCATATTTATGCTGAGGATATTCAGGCCTCATTTGATTTTCCATCTTATGGAAAACATCGGCCAAAAAATATAATTAATGAAGATCTTCACAATGTTAAACAATGTATAAGGGATACCGGACTTGTGTTGAATGCGTAGCAGAGTCAGCATATGTTGATAGGCTCTATCACCTCGAAGGAGTCGGTGATCTTGAATCTTCAGTAGATAGACAGGTAATCTAATTGAGGCCAGTCTACTTGGAATCTGATGTTGAGAATTGATTCAAAATTGAAATTCCATGTTTAATCAATGAAAGTCGCTCCAGAGTTCAAAAGATGTAGAATCAATACGTACGTTTTATAGTTCATCTTCCACACTTTGCACATATTTCTCCACATATTGGCGATCTAAATTTTTATAATTTGAATGAGATCAGATTTGTTCACTTTGCCGGTTTTGTGCGTCAAATACTGAATACTCAAACACCTAAGTATATTTTTCCTAAACTTGCCCTTTGTTCTGAAATTCACCAAAGAGAACTGCGAATAGTGCGTGAGACTTTAAATAATCCGTCTCATAAAATCATAGTTTTCCAATCCAGTTTTTCATTTTTAGTTCCGTTTGTCACTAACGCATTGAAAAATATACCTAATGTAACAAAGGTCACTTTAAAAGCAAGAGATTCTGTAACCTGTAGTAATGAGTCGTGTTTTGGATTTTAGTTTATTTTAATGATTGCTTTTTACATATCTATATATAGTTTATAGTTAGTGACTTTAAAAGCAGGGCTATGTTATTGAGACTACTGGATATTGTGTATCTTGTTGTTTTGTGCATAAGCTATCAAACAAATCTTTAAAAGTTAAAATAGAAAGTTCTCTTAATTTTTTTGAACTTCCAATGCCTTTCTCTATGTATCGATTGAAAATGCTCCAAACATCGACTTTCATTTATGAATATGCTTAAAACTGATAACAGTATATTAGAACAAATAATATGACAATTTAAGGAAGAATTAAAAAATGCATCGTCAATATAGAGTATTCTACTTAAAAATACTTTCTTTCCTTCATAACTTCTATTTGGGTGATACTGCATATTCCAAGCTACCTTAATATTGCGGTATTGGGGTAGCAGACTTTGAGATTTGATTAAAAGGAAGAAAACTCTTTTTTTACTTTGTCACGCTTGCGGAACATGTATTTCCTTTGTCAAGGCTGCAATATAGAACAATTTTCTTTACATAATAAACCGATAATAATAATAATTTTTCTTGTCACTAGAGACAAACCAAAGATGATAACCAATAAACTTTTCATAGGGGGTTGGGATAAAATAATCCATTAAGCTGCAATGGGGGACTTATACCTGTTTGAGTTTTAAAATGCACAATAATTACTATCAAAGATAAATTTCATTAGAGATAAGGACTCTGTTTTAATTAGATTGGTGGAATTAGATGTTTCCCTATTTTCCGACAATACTCTTTCAACTAGAATGTAAGGAATATTAGTAAAGAAGGACATAATATAAACGGTTATTAATTCGTTGTTAAGAGGTATCTGTTTTTCATTACTGCAAAATCAAAGGAGTCTCTTGTATAGTAGTCATTGTTCTAGTTACAGGCATTTGTGAGAATATCTGTAACGAACTGAACCACTTTACTGTCAGATGGATTAATAGATGAAATAATTGGTCGTACAGAGAGAGCAGATTTATGGATTTTATAGTAGAATTTAGAAAAAGTACCGTTGTATATCATTAGTTTTTTAACTTTATTTTCGCTAAGTTTTGTATATAAAGCTTTATTCCATATGACTGTCACGGATTTTCTTTAAAAAAAATTTTGTTTTATGATATAAGTGATTTAAATAAGAGATACTAGTTTATTAAAGAAATTTATTAATATTTTGATGATTTTGACTCTTAAAAGATTCTTTTTCGCTAAAGGAGAGCCAAATGTTACAAGTCTATATCTGAGAGAATTCTTTTAATATCGACTTCTATTATATTACGGGGCAAACTAAACTTAAATGTTTTCTTTGGTAGCTATTGATTGTTGTTTTCGTTGTTTTAGTATATTAATCTATTAATATATGGTTTGGTGAGAAGACCAGAATTTTGTTTTCTTACTTGTTACTGAAATTATTAATGAAGTGTCCCGGGGTCAAACTTGAAATATGGTCATTTATTATTTTATTACATTACTAACTAGATACAATAGTCTCATCGGCATTTTGCCGCCTACTGTTGTTGAAATAATAATAATAATAATAATAAACACGCTAAAATATTAAATTACCAAAAGGCACTTACTAGACAAAGATATCATCACTGGCTTTTCACGTTAAAGTCTTAAACGTCAACGATTTGTTTGGACTTTATTATTATTGTCATTTGGTATTGTTCGTTTTTGTGTTTTTATGAAGTCTTGTGCCGGTTAATATTCAAATCAGTCTTTTTAGGAAGCTAATTGTATTGTATTTTTTGTTGCTGGGAAGTACTGGTATTAGTTTATAGTAATTTAATGTATAAATAAGATATATATTTATATCTAGCCCATAATAAATATGGATTTTTTTGACTATTTAATCCACGAAATTTTGATTTGATTCGTATGAATATGAATAATGACGCATGGATAAACATGCCCTACATTTTTCCTACATGCTAGAAGAAGAATCCTTTTTGATTTCTGTATGCTTACGTTATGGTAAAATTTGTTACAGATATTTTCAGAAATACTTATAACAGAAACAATTTATACTATACAACTACTATACAAGAGACTCCTTTGACTTTGCAGAATTTAATATTTATTATAATGAAAATTAATAAAATTATTATAATGAAAAACAACTACCTCTTAACTACGAACTAAGCAGCCTTGATGTGGTGTCTCTCTTTACACTAATATTTCTTACATTCTAGTTGAAAAGAGTGTTGACAGAAAATCGAGAAACATATCTAATTACACCAGTGTAAGTAAAACAGTGTTCTCGCCTCTAAATAAATTTATCTTTAATACTACCTATTGTGCATTTCAAGACACGTACTGTAAACAGGTACTAGGAATACCAATGCGAGCAACAGTATCCCCTATTGCAGCCAAATACTTAATGGATGACCTTCTGGATGATCGTATCCTTAAACTATCTTTTTATGTACCTTTTATGAAAAAGTTTGTTGATGATTTGGTTTGCTCTGTCCTTAGTGACAAGAATAATGAGCTTCTCGACATATTTAACGCCTATGACCCAAAATACAATTTACAATAGAAGAAAAAGAAGGTAGTGTCCCTTTTCTAGATGTAAAAACAATCAGAATATTTCAATTGCATCACACACAAATTATTAGAATAAATTTGGTCCCGGCTTTAAAAATTAGAATCGAAAAATTATCTCGTCAAACAAGAACCTCAACCAACTATATAATATTCTAAAAAAAATCCTATCCTAATAAATAATTTAAAAAAAAACTAATTATTAACACAGAGAAAAGAAATTAGTGCTTTCCTTACTAGAAATCAACTCTTTTATTATATTTCAATACTTTATATCAAAGATGAAACAACTGAAATAATAAAAGTTTTTAAAAAAGAAGGTAGTTCCAAGATACTCTAAAATTATAGGACAAACCTATTATAAACTTAAAGGTAAACATCCACCCTCCTCTATATTCTAAATGTAAAAAAAACTTATATTGAACAAACCTCAAAGATCGCATTACTTCATATAAAAGTATAGAAAAAACAAAGATATGTATGCTCTAGCTCGGCATAATATTGAAAAAAAAACCATTTATTTAATTTCCAATAAACCAAAGTTCTGGCTTCAGAATCAGCCTTAAACAAAAAGAAAGATATAGAAGTACTATATATTCATATATTTAACATTAGATAAAAAAAAATCTAGAACCGAAAATAATAAGAGTAGAGATGACTTTTTAAATTATATAATTAACCACTTAATAAAAAACTGAAATATCATATATATGTTATGTTGCATTTTGTTTGGTTCGAACACTGAATGATATATCTATATTGTCACTTTAAAATAAAAATAAAAATAAAATGGATCTAATAAATTAAATGTCTATATTTTGATTCATCTTGTAAAAACTAGCAGTGACACATAAAATAAAACTATCTTGCTTGCTCCAGTCATTTAATTAATAAAAACTAAGCAATTTCTATCTATGCCACACTTGATTTTGGGAATAATTTAAAATATATTGAATAATTAGTTTTGACGCTGATTTTTTTAAGACCGCCTTTTTATTCCATCATGTTGAATTCGTACCAGTTTATCACTATATCACATTACATTTTTGTGTAAAATTTGAATTCTGCTGAATAAGAATATATTTTTTTACGTTGATTTTTTTAAACAGTTTATTTGAGAACCACCAATTTATGGACGACCTAAATCAGAAAGCCCCTGGATCTTTACGGCACTTACTTGCTCTTGATACTTTTAATTAAATTTCGAATTGAATCCAAAATTTATTTAAGAAAAGTATTAAGAAAAAAATTAGTTAAGTTATTCATTTTTTTTAGCGTGAGTAAGCTAAATAAAACACTATAAGTCAAAAAAAAAATAAAATCTATCAATCAAGTGGATTAGTTCTTTGATGGTTAATTTTAAACTTTACAAAAAATATAAAGCCAATCAAAGTAGGTAATATCCCTTAGTACAAAAATGAAAAATATAGAAACAGATTTTAATGAATAAGGTACGAGAACATTTGGATTATTTTGGCGGTATATTTTTAAAATAAATTTAACATTACAGAACTTAAAAGTCAATAAAAGATTATTCTGAGAAGCATAAAAGAAAAAAACCAACCAAATCATGATGGTTACTCAGTAAAAGAGTAGATTGCAACAAGTATACATACATAATATGCTATTAGTTCAAGGTCCGTTAACCAATCTTGCTATTAGCATTAAAAAGGGGGGAAGCTATATTGGTATGTAACAACTGTATAATTTTGTTTTTATATAAAAGGACTGTTTATCAATACGCTGCATATTTGTGAAATTATATTTAGTATGCAGTGGCTCAGAAAGGTATGAATCAAAAATATAATTTAAATAATACACATATTATTACATTTTGATTATTAACAGGCTGTTATATAGCTGTATATTTTTAGTAACAGAAAAGAGCAACATAAATTATTTAAGAGCGAGACCCCGTTGAAATTAAAGAATAGTGGCCCCCGTCATTACTTGATAGTAAACCCTGTCTTTGCGAGGTTCTTCCTAAATATTTTTAGTAGCAATTATATTAGGTTTTGTTTCAACTATTAAATTTTAACAAAGGCAAAAATTCAACCTCTGGTAATAATAATCCTAATACGATTACGCTAGCACAATAAAGCTACACCTCGGTATCGCAATCGGGATACAATACGCATAGTACTGCTCTTAAGATTAATTTCTCAGTTTAATACTTTAAGGACAAACGGATATACAGTCTTTTTTGGTGTAGTAGCAGTAAAATTTATATTCAATAAAAACTAATAAAACATTCCAATTAATTCTAAAAAAAAACATAATTTTGATGAGATTAACGTATCCCATATTCTTTCACATGGCGGTAAATCGGCGCTGCATAACTCCGAGCACCGCGGCAGCGTCTTTAATTATTATAATAATAAAAATAAATTATTTATTTGTAATAAAAATAAATAAAAAGTAGTGATTACATGTCTGTGGGTAGAGAACTTTACATAAGACAAATTCCAAAGGTCAAATGAGAGCTGTTGGCGAAGCGCAGAGGGAAAGTGATTTCAATATGATTGAAGATCACGTTATGTTTTAAATATATAGATCATATAATAAAAAAAATATACTATTCTGACAAGTAAAGTAAAAAGAATCCTCTTTACAAATTCTAGATTTTTAAAATTTTCATTAATATTAGTCTCTTTCTCTACAGAATCTCATTTAATTTTGATATTAACAGAAACCAATTGGTAGGTATTAGATTTATCATTGACTTAACTAAATAGGGGTATCCTATTTCATTTGATTATTACAGGCAGGGACTGAAAGTGAAATAGAAAAAGGGTCTCCGCTCGAAGTGATTAACACCGAATAAGGAAATAGCTGCTTAGTTAAGTAATTCATAATTATAAAATAGCAAAAAACTCAATGCATGAAAAAAAATATATGACATTTCAAAAAAATCTTTTCTTATTTTGAAATGCTAAAGTAGAAGACTTGCAAAACAAAGTTACCGTTTTACTTTCTAAGGGTAAATATTGTTCCAAGATTTAAAACGCAATTTGTATGCATTAACTTTCATTAAAGTACGTTATAATTTTTTTTCTGAGTGTAAAGGTTCCTTTGCACCAAGAAATCTTTGCAATAATTGACAAGTTGGAATTTATTTTTTTACTAATTCGTTTTCAAGAAGATTAATTAAAATTATATTCTTAATGATCACTCTAAAAATATACAGCACTGAAACTTATATAATTATTTTCTTATGTATTTTGTTTGTTACGTATTGGTCATTTTTACCTTACTTTAGCTAGGCTCTATTTTCGACCTCTTTAGCTGCTATTGTGAACATTAAATATTTAAATTATTTTATGTTATTTTTCTTTTGACTTTGAATATCTTGAATTGAAATTTGCTTTATCAATATTTGTTTCTTAGAAATATTATATTTGGTTTAGATGGTGGACTTTTATTATTAAGTTAGTAATTACTGCACGTTGTCCAAAATCTAGACAGACAGATCTTATGTAAGAAGGCATGGTCGTAGGTAAGAGGAATGCAGCAAATATTATTTAGTTAGTATCGGTATAACCGTTTACGGGTACGAATTTTATTATTGTTCGATAGTATTTTTCTTGACAGTGCTGTTGCTAACTTCGGTTTCGTTTATTAGCATGACGATACCTAGTATACTATCAATAAAAAAGTTTCTTCCACTTATTCGGCAAAGTTTTAAATGCCTCTAGCAATTTGACAGTAAATACGATAAAACTAAAGGCCAAAACTTAAAATACGGTTTAAATTTTTGGCAGTGGCGGCTATTCAGGTGAAGTGCTACTTCACCAGGAAAAATAAACAAGCAAACATCTAACTATATTTATTATATATCTTATAAAATTTTAGTTTTTACATTCATTTATTCACCTAATTGGTAAAAAATAAATTGTACATCAGAAATAAATATTATACTTGACCGTTGGCGGCATGTCTTTTTAAAACTTTCAATCCAACTTTATTATAACAACTATAACAGTGGCGCAAACCGCTTTGACTTTGCTGGAGGTGCTATGTTTAGTTTACGATTTTCCTACTATGTTGCCATGACAACGCGTATCCGATGAATTGCAGGCGCAGTACACTATACCCAGGTGTCGTTCAGGTTGCGGTGGTTGTTTACTTTTATTTTCGCGGATTTCGCTGCAACCAGTGAGTTCCTTTGCAGTTAACTTGACTGTTTTGTGTTATATTTATTTGTGGTGTTGTTACAACTTCAAATTCGAAGTTAGTAAATATGGTTGTTCAAGATTGGAATAAACAGTTTGTAATAAATAAAGACGTCTTTGAATTTATTACAAACTGTGACAAATCTGATGAGAAATCAATCCGCCTTGCGATAGGATTTTTAGGTGAGATGAACGATTTTGAATTCACGTTTCTGGCATTAGTGTTTAATGACATTTGCTCAATCACGGATTTACTATTTGACGTTCTTCAAAAAAAATCGCTTGACATTCATTTTTGCATATCCAATATAAAACGCTGTCGTGAGGCGCTCTGTAACAATTTTTTTAATACCATGTTTAATAAAGCAAATTCTATTACAGAAATAAATCATTACAAACGTGAGCTTGCTAAGCTTTCACCTGAAGAAATTAGGGCTAAGTATAGAACCCTTTTTTATGAAATATTGGACCATATTTTGGAAATGGAAATGACACAAAGATTTCAAGACTGTGAAAAACTTATATTTTCATGTTTGGCAAGTTCTGCTAAATTTTCCGAATATAGTTTAAATTTTCCGACTGGCCCGATTGAAAATTTGTTACAGTTATATGGGGAAAAAAGTCAACGACTTAAAAATGAGCTTGGTCTTATTTTTGCCGATGAGAGTAATTGGAATACATCGCTGCAAGAGCAAGTGAAAAAAATTAATAAAAATAAATATATTTTTACCGAAGCATATAAATTGTTTTCCCTTATTTTGACAATACCGTCCGACAAGTGCTTCCGTGGAAAGAAGTTTTTCTTGCTTCAAATGTGTAAAAACTTATTTAAAAAATACAATATCTCAAGAAAGACTTAGTTCTCTTGGCAATATTTCAATTCAAAAAGAATTTCTGGAGGAGATTAGGGCAACTCATCCATTTTATGAGGCTGTTATAAATAAATTTGCTGCTATGAAGGATAGGAGAATTAATTTAGTATACAAAGTTTAGGTAAGTCGTAAAAAAATATTCTACCCCCTCTACATATAAAAAAATTCTGGAAAAAAAATTATTGCGATATTTTCTTGCTTCATTTGCACTTCACTTACTTTTTCATCTGCGAGCCTCCACTAATTTTTGGCACGAACCTTTATATTCTTACATTTTTAGATTCTGGTTTAAAGTTCTAAACACATTTTATGCTATATGTTGCATGCCTAAATTCCAACTACTTTCGTGGAAATGGTGTCTGAAGATCGTCATTTTTGCCATTTTAGAACTCTATACTTGCCAAATAGTTAAATTTAAAACAAAGCGTTGACTGATACCAAATCTTAGTGGTTTTTTTACTATTTAATTTCAGAATTGAGTCTATCAATTAGTGGCAACTTCTGGTTTAAACGGAAGTATCAAAATTTGACAGCTAAACAGGAAGTTGAATCTAGTGGAGTAAAAAACGGGGCAAAAGTCGCTTCCTTCTCGATCGATTTTTTTTGCGTTAGAACACACCGATATATACCTCATTTTATTAAAAGGATCATTGTACATACGAAATCACAAAATATTTATTTTTTTGCGGTCTCGACTTTTTTTATTTACAAAAAACTGGAAAAATTGTTTTTTTTTTAAAATCGTGTTTTTTAATGTTACTTTTAATGTGTTACCTAATTAAGCTATCGAGACGATTTTTTTTTACTTAAAGCAGACATTTTGGGACTTCTTCCCATGTAAAACATGATAGCTATTATTTATTTTAAATATGGCTAAAACGTCGATGAACTTGAAAAACAAACAGAAAAAGACTCCAAGTCTCGGTCTCATTAAATTATAATTTTACAATTCACAACAAACATGACACGAAAAATTTCCACAAGGGTGAGAGAACATTTAAGCCTTGTCAACAAATTCAGAAATACGAAATGAATTTTCCATTTCTGACGTTGATGTTTTACATGAATGTCCGAAGGGGAAAAAGCTTGACCTTCTAGAAAAAATGGAAATAACCAAAGCTATAAAAAGTCCCATTCTCACTTGCGTTAACGATGTTTTTAATTTTGAACCAACCCTAATATTTAACAATTTAATGTAATAATAATTGTAGGCAACCTTCATTTCATTCATTAATTCATAGAGTGAGAGTTTTTGGTTCTTTTCTTCGACTAGTGCAGTGGTCTGTGGGTGGTTGCTTCGGCGTCTCACCCGGGTGGTCTGGTTTCGATCCCGTCTAGAGACATGAATCTTTTTTAATATTTTATTTTGTTTATTCACGTGAGACTTAACCTCATTTTAATGTCAATCAAATATGTATAAGTAGTTGTTTGTTTTGCTGTGCTTTAGTGTGTTTTATTCTATTTGTAAGTTATTGTTTTAGGATTTGTGTCTGTTGTTTGTAGGTCTGATGATGCTCGAAAGGGCGAAACACGTGCCATGTTTGTTGTGAATTATAAAATTATAATTTAATGAGACCGAGACTTGGAGTATTTTTCTATGTTTGTTATTAAAACCTGGGTTCTTTGAGAAATATGGACAATTTCTTCGATGAACTTGAAACTTTAGAAATTATGTAAACAAGTTTTCACTAATGGAAAAAAATTTTTGTTTTTGGAAATTTTATATAACAAAAAAGTTTTTAGTAGTAAAATCGTTAGTGTAGCTTTCATACTTTAAGTGCTACGATTTTTAAAAGTGGTTATAGTGGAGTAAATAATGAGCTTAGAACACGATCAACCCTATTGGGTATTGTACTAAGGGAGGGGTGAGCCTTCTAGGTGGAACCCCTGATATAAGTGTATTTCAACAGCCATTTTATTATTAAGCAAATCTTTCTACTTAAATCACAGTTATTATGGTGTTTTTAATTAGGTGGGAATATACCTTAAATAAATAATACTTAAGAAAACTCTACAAACGTGTTTGTATGGATGACAATTTTTGCATTTTCTTTATACCGCTTTCATTGCAAATAAGGCACATTTCGCGCATGTTAAAATATTCCGTCCTAGTTTCTGAGGGAATGCGCCTGTCCCCCACACTAGCTTGGCTAAGCGTGTTCATATAATATTTGCAGGTGTAGATTTTCCTACAGTCTTTGTGGTATTTCACTTTTATTTTTCCGTGTAAAACGTCATCTCTAATTTTCAAAATTCTTTGTCCAAAATAATCCTTTCTTATTTCGGCCGCCCAAATTATTGTATCTAAACCCTGCTTCGAAGGTTTATGTACCACATTTTTATCTTTTTTGCCCACACCTTCACCACACAATAAACACTCCATTTTAATATCTCCTATAATATAATTCTCACTGTATTTTGCTAAAAACTTGTTTAGGAGAAGGCACAATTCACAACTGAACAAAGCAGTATTTGTACATTACTGTGGTGATAATAATTATCACCATAGTAATATACGTGCAAACACTAGTTTAGTCCTGCATTTTACAACGCGTCGCTCTGGTACAAAACATCGGCCGCTTCATATTCGCCGTTGAGAATAACCACCAAAGTTTTAAATTACGCGCACTTTAAAAAATCGTAGCACCTAGAGTATGAAAGCTACACTAACGATTTTGCTACTAAAAACTTTTTTGATATTTTGTCTACATTTTATTCGCTGCATGTTATATAAAATTTCCAAAATCAAAAATTTTTTTCGATTAGTGAAAACTTATTTACCTAATTTCTGAAGTTTCAAGTTCATCGATGTTTTAGCCATATTTAAAATCAATAATAGCTATCATGTTTTACATGGAAAGAAGCCCCAAAATGTCTGCTTTAAGTAAAAAAAAATCGTTTCGATAGCTTAATTAGGCAAAATATGTGATAGTTTTATAGGTCATAAAAACCGATTGATGGTTGTGTCTTGTATTAGATTTAATGCCTCCACATCTAACTGTAATAACGGTAAATATTCAAAGCAACGTGTACTCTTCTTGTCATGTAGAGATTCTAGAGAATCTTTCAATACGAATCCACGACATGGTGATTTCTGTCTGGATTCAAACCTGGAATCATATTCATATGTACCTACATATAGTATATGTTAAACCTAAGTACAGGGTGTTATTAAAAGTCAAAATGTAATTTTAGGGGTAGTTTTTACATCAAAGATTATGAATAAAATTCAATGGCCGATTCAAATTATAAATCTTTGGTCAACAACAGAATCAGACACTATCACTAACCGAGAAAATAAGTGTTACTTCACAGATTGTTTTGTAATCTGTGACGATATTGTACAAATTATTTAAAACTAAAATCTCGAAGTGTTGAAAGTAGTTTGCCGAACCGTCGTCGGCGTCGCGCGTCATGCGAATACTATTTTTTACCTTCGCCCTCCCACTTCATATACCCAGGACCCGCCACTGACTCAGGCCCCCGCCGTCGCTTCGGCAGTGGCCCCAGCACAGAGAGAGAGAGAGAGAGAGAGAGAGAGAATTTTGTTTTTATATGGGCGCATCAGCAACTATGGCCATTTAGGGCTCTGTGTTATTTTGTTAAATTTCATTTGTTAGGTTTAGGTCTTTAAGAAAATCTAATATATTGTTTATGTTTCTTTCATTTGGTGTGAGTGCTGTGCGAATGTTGTTTAAGTTTAAATTATGTCGTTCTCTGATATTTTTTAGATGTGGGCAGTCAATAAAAATATGTTTGATTGATGTAATTCTATCGCAGTGAGAGCATATTGGAGGAGGTTCTGACTTCACTAAATAACTATGTGTGAGTTTAGTGTGTCCGATCATTATACGATTTATAATGACACTCTCTCTTCTGTTTAATTTAACTTGTGGTGTAGTGGTATAAAAGGAAGGTTTAATTTCAAATAACTTGTTGTTTCCCTCTTGTAGGTCCCATTCCAGTTGGCATAAATTTTTTATTATATTATATATGAGGGGATATGTATCCTTGACGTAGTATAAAGGGGGATTTTGGAGGGGACGGGACGGTGGTGTTTTGGCTAGAAGGTCAGCATGTTCGTTGCCATCGATGCCGATGTGACTAGGGATCCATATAAATGATATGGATGAATGATTGTTTTCGGCTTTGACAATTAAGTTGTGAATATCATGTGTAATTGGATGGGGAGAGATAAAGCTTTGTAATGATGGTAAGGAACTAAGCGAATCTGATGCGATAATCCATTTATCAGGGGGAGAATTAGTTATATGTTGTAGGGATATCTTAATTGCTAGCAGCTCAGCGGTTAGTATGCTGCAGAGCTTATTTAGGTTTGTGTTTGTAGAGAAGAAATTGGAATATGTAGCAGCCCCTGTGTAGTTAGTTGTTTTTGATCCATCAGTGTATATTATTTTATGGTTAGGATAATGTGTTCTTATTATGTCCAGAAAATGTTGTTTTATTATTGTGGGGTTTGTTGCATCTTTATCATATTTTGTAAGTTTCAGGTTAAAGTTGTAACGATTTCTAACCCAAGGGGGGAAATTTTGTGTTGGTGGAGGTTGAATTGGAGGCAGCGTGAGGATATATTCGTTAAAGATTTTTTGAAATCTTATATTAGTGCTAAACGTATCTCGGGGAGATGTGAAGGAAGAGAGGTTGAAATATTCTTTATAAAGAGGCGATTTTTGTTTGTACCAGAGATTATAGGAATACTTAAATAATAGAAACATGCGTCTTAAATATAAGGGTTCAATCTCAGATATGCAGTTGAGACTGGGTATGGGGCTAGTGTAGAAAGCACCTATTGCTAGTCTGATGCATTTATTTTGTATGGGATCGAGTGTTTTAATATATGATTTTCTTGCAGAAGAGTATACTATACTACCATAATCCAGTTTAGATCTGATTATACTTTTATACAGAAATAATAAGGTAGTGGAATCGGAGCCCCATGCAGTGTTTGAAAGAAGTTTTAGCAGTGATATATCTTTATTGCATTTGTCTCTAATGTGTTCGAAATGCTCCTTCCAGTTTAACTTGTTATCCAGAATCATACCCAGAAATTTGATGTTTGTTTGTATGGGGATGTAAGACCCATTTATGTGTATATTGTTTGTTCTGGTGCAGTTTCTTCGTCTGCAAAAATGTATGACTGAGGATTTAGTAGCTGAAAAACAGTATTATCCGAAACGTATGGACCAGTTATATAGGGATTGTAGAGCAATTTGTAGCTTTCTTTCGCAAACTCTTGGGTTTTGAGATGAGTAATATAGGACCAGATCATCTGCGTACACGCGATATGTTACCTGTGAGGGTATGTATTTCTTAATATTCGTTAAACCAATAATAAAAAGTGATGGGCTCAGTACTGATCCTTGTGGGATGCCATTTTCAAGGGAATATGTATCAGAAAGGGAGGTTCCAATTCTAGTTTGAAACGTTCTGTTGGACAGAAAATTTTGAATGAAAATGGGTAGGTTGCCTTTAATACCCCACTCATGAATTGTTCTTAAGATGTTGTACCTCCAGGTTGTGTCAAAAGCATGAGACAAGTCTAAGGAAATGGCGACAAGATGATTTTTATTGTAAAAATTTTTCTGTATGTCTATTTCAAACCCAACCAAATGGTCAATCGTGGAGAGGCCTTTCCGAAAACCGAATTGGTTTGTGTCAAGAAGGTTATTTTTTTCTAGAAACCACATTAGTCTGAAGATGACCATTCTTTCCATGATTTTGCTTAGGTGATTTGTCAGAGAGATGGGCCTATAGTTATCTGAATTTGATCTAGGTTTACCTGGTTTGTGTATCGGTATTAGGATGGAGTGTCCTCATGAAGATGGGAATGTATTTGATGATCAAATTTTATTGTAGATTTGGAGCAGATAGAGTAAGGCTGATTTTGGGAGATTAATAATCATGGGTACGAGTATATTGTCTGGGCCAGGAGCGCTGTGTTTACTGCTTGTGAGAGAGTATTTTAGTTCATCAAAGGTAAATGGGATATTGTATGAATATTCGATGGTGCTGTTAAAGTTTATAGTAATATTTTCGTTAGTTTGCTTATGTGGGATAAAGTGTGGATCTAAATTCTGGTTGCTGGAAATATTACCCATATGTCGTTATCAAATATGCCTGAGATGACTCTTGTGGGCCGTCCCTTTAATCTATTTATCTTGTTCCACATTTCTTGAGTGGTGGTGTTTTTGTTTATCGATGAAATATATTTTTTCCATGATTCATATTTTGCTAGTTTTACGATTCTCTTAGCTTTAGCTCTGGCCTGTTTAAAGTTTATGAAATTTTCTGTGGTAGGGTTGTGTTTAAAGCGATTTAGAGACTTTTTTCTCTCTTGGATGGCCCTTTTGCAGTCATCGCTCCACCATGGGACTGGAGGTTTTATGGGATTGATGTGAGATTTAGGAATACAGGAGTTAGCAGATCTTATAATGCATTCTACAAAATTGTTCGATAGCCGAGTCAACAGAAGACGGAATTTTTTCGGGGTATATAAATGTATCTTAGTATTTATTCCAATCTGCTTTTTTAATATTGTAAATAATTTTGTGATGAGACGAAGTGTTCCATTTGAGCGGTCTGCAAACAATGGGGAAGTGGTCGCTACTATAAGGATCCCCCAGTACATCCCATTGGTACATAGATGAGAGGCTAGGAGTGCCCAATGTTAGATCTATGGACGAGAAAGAGCCAGTAGAAGAGCTAACAAATGTGTGTAAGTTATTATTGAGTAGGTGTAGTGAGTTATCTATGATAAGCCTTTCGATAAGTAAGCCCTTGCTGTCGGAGTGTGAGGATCCCCACATAGTGTGATGTGAGTTGAAATCTCCAGCAAGTATATAGGGGGAGGGAAGCTGTTGGATAAGTTGATTTAGTTGGTTGAGGTCTGGATATTGAGATGAGGGGGGATATAGAGGGAACAGAAAGTTATGTTGTGAAATTTTATTTTAATTGCTGCTGCTTCAAGTGTGGTATTTAATTGTAGTTCTTCAAAGTCATATCTGTCAGATATTAGTATGGCGATGCCACCTGACGCCTTATTAGCATTTATGCGATCCTTTCTTATTATATTGAAATGTTTCATGACGATGTTTTTGCCTGGGGATAAATTAGTTTCTTGTAATAGGATTAATGATGGTTTAAATTTGCTTATTAGCAACTGAAGATCTTCTATTTTGCTATTTAAGCCAAAAGAATTCCATTGTAGGAAAGTAGGGTAATGCATATTATTTGCTTGTTTTCGAAGAAGTTTTTTGATAGTCTTTTTTATAAGAGCTAGAAGACTTTGTGCTTTTTTTTGAAGAAATAGAAGATACTGATGAGTCGGATGATTCCCGTGTAATTGATGTAGATTTACTACCGGATTTGTCCCTATGGGGAACAGATTGTTTGGTGTTTCGAGATGAATGTTTTATGGATGAAGGTGAGGTCGATTGAGGGAAGAGGGATGAGGGAGAGGATATGGGAGGTTGAGGAGGGGTGATTGAAGGTAGGGGGAGGGAACTTGGAATGGATTGCAAGGACTGTGAGCTGGATGTGTGCGATGTGTTTTATGTGTAGTGGTTGTATTGTTGCGATTTTCAGTTCTAGTATCTGTTTGACTATTAGAAATCGAGTTAATCGTTTTTAATGTATTTGAGTAAAGGTTTTTGTTTCTTGGATCCTGAGCAAATAGTATGTTTTTGGCATCTCCATAAGATATTTTTTCTTCTGTTTTAAGTTTTTGTATGTTGCTTTCATGTTTATAAATCGAACAGCCCTTGTATCTAGGGGAGTGAGGTTCTCCACAGTTCACACATTGAGGTGGAGTTGAGCAGGGTTCATCTGGATGTGATAGTTTACCACATGAGGGACATATTGAGTCACATTTGCACATCCTGTGGATAGATGCCCAAATCTCTGACAATTGAAACATCTCAAGGGTTGTGGTATATATGGTCTGACTTTAAGTACAATCCATCCAGCGAATACAGTGTTAGTGAGGTTATGGAGTTTGAAAGTAAGTATTAGAGATGTTGTGGGCTCGAGGCTTCCATCTTTATTTCTGTATATTCTTTTAACTGATATGACACCTTGGTCTGAAAATCCTTCTAAAGTTTCCTGCTCGTTCAGGTCAAATAGGTCTCTGCTAGTAATGACTCCTTTTACATAATTTAGTGATTTGTGCGGTTCGGTTGTGACTGGAATATCACCGAGTTTTTTAAGTGATTTAATTTTTTTTGATTGAGTTAATGTGTTTGATTTAATTAGCAATGATCCATCTCTAAGTCTTTTTATATTAAGATTATCTCCAATATCGTTTGATATGTATTTAAATAGCAAGAATGGGGACATATTCTTAAAACTATCAGTTATTCTTTTAACTATAAAATATTGATCATATTCGTTGTTTTCTAATTGTATTTCAGGTGACTCTTTGTCTCTTTAGTGTAGGCAGAGTAGGATATTCTGAGTTGTATGTTTTATTTAGATTTCTATTCAAAGTGATGCCAGTAGATGTGTTCAATCCCTCAGCCTGGCTTTGAACTGAGTGACCGGAATTTATCGGTTTTTTGCCCCCCCCCCAGAATCCGTGGGGCAGTCTATCTCCATGGAGGTAGAGTGGGATTCCGGACCGATGGTCCTACCCACCTGGGGTAATTTGTTTTGCAAGACCGACATCATTCATTTTTTTTGTGATTTGTTCGGGTATCTGTCCCTAGATGGATTGTCTTCACCTTGACTATGAGTTCCATCCACCCATTTGGTTTTTTCGGGTGACCTTCCCTAGACAGATTGTCTTCACTGCGACTGTGAGCTCTGTCTACCCAAGGACTCAATCAAGGACAAATCTCAGAGCCCCGTCCGGGGATGTAGGTGAGAGTGGGTATGTAGGTGTGGGTGGGTGTGTGATGTGTGATTTTGTATTGTGACTAGTGTATGACTCAGATAACCCCCACAAAAGTCCCCTGAAGGGCCCAGCACAGAGCTTGCGCTTCATGTTTTGGCGGGGATTTAATGATTGAACTGCAAAGGCCACAACGCGTGAGGCTCAAATGTGGTGGGGGCCCCGGGAGACATCAGCGAGCGAAATACAAAACTGAGGATCTTTTCTTTTTTTTGTCATCATGTAAATTTTGAGTTGCGGCGAAGGGCCACTAAATACGTAAAACCCATTGACCGTTTTTTTGTCATCGCAAAACTTCGCCTCGCCCAAATGAGCCCCAACCATCGTAAGTAGTTAATTTGGCCTTGTTGCTTCTAGAAAAGCAACATACGAGTCCCCTTTTAATACTCATTGTTTATAAAATTATGATTAACACCACGTATGCCCACGCCGGTCTCTTCAGCATTCAGCAAGAAAATAAAATTGAAGTTACAAATATCAGATTATCTAAAGTGCTCATCGTGAGGATTCGTGAAATTTATTTTGATTAAAGTAATTAATTAATTTAAAATAAAAGTTAAGAATGCTGCAAGTAAAATAATTGCAGGGGAAACGTCCATTCATATTTTATAACATATGTTACTTGAGTTGCTGCACTAGTGCCGTCTATTGACATTTTTAGTTTTTACTTGCAATTGAAAAATACAAACCAGGTTCAAAAGTGCGCTATACAGGTAGCTAAAACCATATTGTTCTATTATTATAGTAAATATATCCTAAATTACCATTTTTTAAATTTATCTTAACAGCTTGACGGTAAGCAACAATCCACATTTTTGAAAATGTATTATTTTGGAAATTTGAAATATCTTATATCTGTCACTTTTGTTTTTTTATTATAATTTCGATCTCTGCCTGGAACTGCACAGGTAGGACGTAATAGACAGTATTGAAAATAAAATCTACAGATTCAAGATAATTAGTTTAATAATTTTAAAAATATTTTATTGAAGCCTAAATTCTACAAACGTTTTTAAATGACAATGCATTACGGTCTATTTGACTCCCAAACGCTGTACATCGATGTGACGTACTTACGCGTGAAAGACGAGTTTAAATTCGGTCAGCAAGATTATTAGAATGCAATCCAATGTTAGCGCAATACGCAAGTCAACGAAGTCGGCTCATACTTCAGAACACAGAATACCAGACCAGAGGGGCTCCAGAATTTTACAAACCTTTTTGGGCGCGAAGACTTCTCTTTCGTATGTCGACACATTCGCAAATTAATTTGAGTTATCGAACACACTCACGCAAACATATTATGTTTCTTTTGGGAGGCTATAGATGGCGAAACTTCCGATAATAAAAATGCATTCGAGGGGCTCGTATTCAATCGAAATTGATATCAATGGAAATTGGTTTCAATGAAAATAGATAATCATAGAAATTGCTGTAAATAAAAATACCATTAATAAAAATTGATAATCGTTTATATTGTTTCCCACAGAATACTACAAAGGTATTCGTTAAATATTGGATAAATATTGATATCAACAAATTTGTAAGTAATAAAATTATATTATAATAAAAAAAATGCATTTTAATTATAATAATATAATGAAAATTGAATTAATTTTGTAAAGACCCATCCAAATATCCTGCCATACATTTTAATAGCTAAATCAAATTAATTGATTGTTAAAAATCTATATGAAGGCTTTCGCTCTGGATGTTCCAAGGATTCAGTTAAAATTACATTTTTATTATAATATTATAAAATAAATTGCCATAATGGAAGTCCCATTCAATTTAAATTAATACCGGGCATATAGCAGACTAAAAAGTAAAACAGCGTTCCATAATTTAATAAAATGAGGTACCTATATATCGGTGTGTTCTAACGCAAAAAAAATCGAGAAGGAAGCAACTTTAGCCCTGTTTTTTATTCCATTAATCATCTAATAGAAGTTAAATCAGACAGTGCACGCCATATTTAAACTTTCAAAATTGCTTTTCAATATCTTTACTACGAAAAACTTATAAGAATGAACTAGTATTTTGTGGTACCAGGTACAATACAGAAATGCTATCAAATTTAAAGCTTCCTCTTTATAGATTTATACTATTTCATGATATGCCGCAGAACTGATAAGGTATTAAACTAATATCCACATACCAAATTTAGGACGTGAGCTGTAAGAATTACTACGAAATCCACCACCAAATCCTGGAAAAGAGGAAGGAAGATATTAAAAGCATATAGAAAAAGGCAAAAAAGGGTTAGTAATACGTGCAACATTAACAGTACCTTTACCTAAATCCAAATTAAAAATAATGTACATCATTATTTATTCTGTAGTTAAATAAATGATAAATCAATCGTCAGAATACGTCAAGACTTGTAGGAAAAAACTCGTATAGTAACACCCGACACAGACCGCGCTGTGTTACTAACTAAACTAGACGCAACATCTAGCAAAAAAAAACTATAGAAATAAAATACAACCATATTTTTATTTAGTGTGTGTGTATTTAAGTGCTTTGGAATACCTCTTAATACCGAAAAAATTTAAAATATGATAATTTCACCACTCTCTACGTTCTTATAATGGATTTACCTTCGTGACGTCTGGAAGAGTAGAAGAGCTTAAACTCAACATCATAAATAAACAAACAACCTCGGTCCACATCAACAGAAAACCGGCCAGAAAATAAATTTCGATGAGTGTAGGAAGATTGCCAATATAGGGCATAATAAGACCAGAGTAATCCGAGAAGCCATAGAAAAAGAAAAAGAAGGTGATTTAAATAAAAGGGGCCAATCATTAAAACTACCAACAGTATGAAAGACAATAATCGGCAAATCTAAAAAAAATCTAGCGGAATTAGCGCAACGACAACAGCAAAATCCGGGTAGACGTATCACTAGAAGCGGGAAAGAAAGGAAACCAAATGTGATTTTGGCGAAGCGTCAACAAAACTGTTCATTTCAAAATTACAGTAGTGAAGTATATTTTTTGAGCTCTGCTAACCATTCTAAACAACTTTTGTATAAAATTACCTATGTCTAAAATGTATAGTTTTCTAAATAAAGCCACTTAAAAATATGCCATAATTCCCACTTTTTGTATTTTATGGAAAAACGGAGTAGGCCAGGACAAAAACAATCACAGTTATTTACTCTTTATTCAAGCCTTCATCCAACAAAACGTCAAAAAAAAAATGTTCCGAGTTTTAAAAAAATGTGTTTTTCGCAAATCGATTTTTCAAGTTTTGATCAGACTCTGTACCATAACTGACTGGAACAAAACCTTCACTACCCAATCCAACTTTTTAAATCAATATTACTAGCACTTATTTAATTATACCACCGGCAAAGTTGGCCATGGATTCAAAATAATCTACTGTTCAAAGGAATCCTCTTTTAATTCATTTAAATTTTGAAAAAGAAACGAATATGATAAGGTGAAACAAATGAACTTTATTATACCTAGAGATGATTAATATTAACTAATAATAAAAGAAATAGAAAAAAGAACATACTTATTCGTATTTAAGATTTTCAAAAACACGACCTTCTTGTTCAATACAGGTCTCACATTTTTCGACAATTTTCCATAATACATTTTCTTTTTGAGTTATACTAATATTATTAATAGCACTAATAATTCGATTTCTTAAAATGTCAAAATGTTCAGGATGAGTTAAAGAACAAAAAATCTAGAGGTGTCAAATCAGGCGAATGTGCTGGCCACCTTACAGGTTCATTCGTTCCTATCCATTGGTCCACAAACCTGTCATTTAAATAATTTACACAAATTCCAGCATTATGGGCCGATGCATCATCTTGTTGAAAATAGATGTTGAGAATTTCTGCAAGAGGTAAATTGTCCAAAAAATCGGTAACTGTTGTTCCTAGAAAGTTCAAATAAGTTTGTGCTGTAAGAGGCTCATTAAAATATTGGGCCTACAATTCACGTTTCTAAAACACCTAGCCACACATTAACACCAAAGCGTTCTTGGAAAGATCCTCTCTAAATAAATGTTGATTTTCATTTGCCCAATATCTTACATTGTTCCTGTTGAACATTCCCAGATTCGTGAAGCGAGACTCATCCCAAAATAATATTAATCTATTAGAGTTATTATTATGGTTAGAATTTTCCATAAACCATCGGCAATATTCAACTCGCCGAGCAAAGTTGTTAAAACCCAAGTGCGTTGGTGGATTTGATAGTTGTAGGGCTTGTACTTATGTTTCTTCAAATTGTTCCTTACACCTTCTCTGTTAACTCCAACTTCACTTTCAATTTGGCGAGTAGAAATACTTGGATCAGCATTCACACATTCCAGAACGTTTATTTCAGCTGCTTCACTAATAATGAACTTTCCTTCATTTTCACTTTGGGGAACTGTTTTAAAATGTTGTACTAGCCACAGAAAATAGGCATAGCAGGATTGGTTTCTATCGGGGTATCGCTCTGCGTCGAGTGTTTGATCCTGCCTTTTATTTTGCAAGCACTCGCCATAAACGAGAAGCATATCTATTTGTATCGCACTTGTAAAACTTGCCATTTTAAAGTGAGATATTACAAAGAACTTTTAGTCTGCACCAATAGAGACACGAAATAAAGCACGAGAATTTACAACAACAACAAACAACATGGTGAACTTTACCTCAAAGACAGTTATCAAATTTTCTCCTATGATTATTCATTTATAGGGAAACCCGTATAACCTATTTGAAGTTCATTATTGCCTTCTTAAAATAAGTAGGTTAAAAAAACGTTGATAATCCGAATTTAAAAAAATACGAGATTAAAAATCGGGAAATACCGGCCATGTTGAAAAACTTTATTTTATAAGCCATTAAAAACGAATAAAAAACTAGATTATCTAAACAACCTGCACTAATTAAGAATGATAAAACATGTCTTTTTTAATAATTGAAAATATCGACCATTGTTCAAAATCTTGTGTTTTACTCTTTTCTAGTGTACAGGGAATACTGTAATGTGAGTAAAGCATTGTTTACTGACCATTTTTATTTGATAATTTCGTAAAAACTCCAATCCAAAGTCTCAATCCTTAAGTTTAAAACATTATTCCGAAAGAAACATTTATCTCCCTTCTCCCCTTTTTTGTTTCTTCCTGGCAGACTCTGTCAAAAAGCAGCCAGCTTTGGCAGTTTTGAGAAAAAATTGACTTTTTTAGAAATTAAAAATATTTAAATTTCAATGAAAAGCTCGCTTTTTGGTTTTCTTTTTCGGATTGATTTTCGTGGCGGAATTGGTATTAAGTTATTTCGAACAAATATCCCCTCTGTCAAAAATCAGACAATATGATGTTTTTTTGTAATTTTGGTGCAAATTGTGGGTGGGTGGGTGCTCAGCTATAAGCCAAATTAATTGAAAAATATGCCCCGAGTCGAAATTTTGAACTTATTTCTATGAATTGAATTTTTAAGATAATAAATTAAAATATTTAGAAAAAAGTTGAAAATTGCCGACATTACAGACAAACATTCCTTTTGATATCTACATATTTTTACCTTAATGAAAATAATAGGTTTTAGTTGTATATATTTCATTTTGATGTTTATTTTTAGTAAGATGTAGCTTATTAAAATATTTTTAAATGATTATCCTCTATTTTATTAAAACATTTGTGAATCAACTTTTCTTTGATTCTACGTAAAATTGTAGACATATTTCATGTATAATGTCCTATACCGTTTTTGACATTTTATGTCAAAAATAACGTTTGCAGGCCGAAAAATATCTGCCAATTATTCCTATACGGCGCCTTTTATTGTTTCATTGGGTAAGTTTATTTGTAGATAAATACCTATTTAGCAGATTTTGTGAATAATTTTGATAATTATGAAAAATTATGCTAAATAAATTGAAAAAAAAACAACATTTTTCTGAATTATTTAGCAGTAAAATTAAAGTAACTTTGTATAAGATAAGGAAGTGTATCCCGAATATTTTTAGTTTCCGAATATATTGCCAATTAAACATTTTTTCTATTACAAATAACATGCTATTACCCTACGCCTTATAAGTCCAGTTTAGGCGCGCTGGCCATAACGGCGCCGGCGTTAGAAAAGTCATATCACTGTCAAATCGTCAATAATCACGTCTAGGCGCCTAAATTATACCCACAAATTGTATTAAATTTTGTGCCATTGCCAACTAAAACTGAGATTTACAGAATTGTAAGCTTTATCGAAATGTAATTAAAAATTTGGGGGTTCCATTTCATTTAAAAATTCATAGATAGCGCCACATCCGGTTAAGCTGAAAATGAACAAAATATCAAACGTGTTAAAAGTTGACAAACACTGTCCCAAACACGCTCATAAAATTTCAAACCGATATTCTAAAAACAACGAAAATAAGGGGGCGTACATCAGTCGCTGGTCACTCGGTATATATATTTATTTAAAATGCAAAAACACAGACACATTACTTATTAACTTAATATCTTGGGCAAACACACCGAAATTTGGGAATGTATCATCGCAATCAGCTTTCTGACTCTGAATACAGGGGAAAATGCTAATAAAAAAGTAACAGGGGCATTGAATAAATCAGTACACATCAGAATTGACTAATAAAATATGTAATAGGAAAATTCATTAACATTATAACTCTTTGGTTTGTACTAAAAAAACCCATCTCGAAGCCGGCAAAATATTTATATATATATATATATATATATATATATATATATATATATATATATATATATATATATATATATATATATATAAGAGAAACAAAAATTTCAATTTCTGTGCGTTTCTTGGTCGTAAAAAGTTATACAAACTAAACAACTAACGGTAAGGATTACTCCTTCACCATTTTGTCGAGAATTGACCAAAACATTACGTTATGTTCGTTTCCAGGGTCAAGGTGCCAGCTACTACCGTGGTATCTGCCCCGGCAAGGCTCATCAGGCAGTTCCCTTGGGAGGCATCGGTATTAAAACCGAAATACCCTCTTGATCGTAAAAAGTTTTTCAAACTAAAGAACTAACGGAAAGGATTCCTCCTTCACCATTTTGTCGAGAATCGACCAAAACATGACGCTACGTTCGTTTCCAGGGCCAAGGTGCCATCTGCTACCGTGGTATCTGCCCCGGCAAGGCTTTTTAGACAGTTCCGTTGGGGGGCATATATTTATATATATAAGTTAACCTATGCCCAAGAAAATAATTAACAATTAACAATAATAAAATCATGTTAAAATACATTATACGCACCTTGGAAATAAAACAACTCACTGCATTAATATTCTTTTGAAAAAGCTCTCTATGAAGCGCGAAACGTTAAGGAAAGAAATAATTCTTTTAAGAAAGTACACCAGTACCCAAGAATTCTTAACAAAAAAAAAAATGTATATATATATATATATATATATATATATATATATATATATATATATACACTACGCATCAAAATTAACGCACCACTATAAATTGCACAGCATTTCAATGTGGATTTTCTTGCGAACCGCTGAACGGATTTTGATGAATTTTTTTTAAATGTAGATTTGTTTATCGCTATAAACGCCGCGACGTGAGTTTTTATTAAAATTTTAGTTTAGAGCATATACAGGGGCCAATAATGCGAGTAATTTTTCTCCAGAATATTTGAAACATCCTGTGGATCGTTGCAAATTATAGCCCCATGTTTTCTTAACAATTTGGTTTTTGTTTCATGTCAATAACTTTATTTTTAAATGAAATACAGAGCAAAAGATTAAAGCGCACTAGTTTATTTTAACAATTTAACAACATAACAATATTGGTAGCAAGGACAAAATTAGAAAAAAATTTAGAATATCAATATCGCGTGTTTCCGCCTCTACTCTGAATAACGGCTTCACATCGACGACTCATACTAGACACAAGACGTCTAATTTGCTCTTGATCAATGTCGTTCCATAAATTTGTGACAAAATTTTGAATGTCGTCAAGAGAGGCTGGTAAGGGCTGATGGTTTCTAAGTTGTCTGTGTATGATATCCCACAAATGTTCAATAGGGTTGAGGTCTGGACTATTTGCAGGCCAGTCCAGAGTCCCAATACCCACCTCATGTAAATACTCGTCCAAAAAAGTCGTCTTCTTACAGTGGATACACTTATTTGGACGTTATTCTTACTGTTACAAAACGTTCTCTCAAAGCACGTAACCGAATGAAACGATCCTGGTTTACTGTTGTTCCTCGGTGCCTTCATTGCCCATGGCGTCGGTTATGATCGTTAGTTTGCTCAAAACGGTGGACAACGCGCGATATTGATGAATGAGAAACTCCCAGTCTCCCAGCTATAGCACGGTAGCTTAATCCTTCTGCGGCCAATGTAATTGCTGTTACGCATTTGGGACGAGACAAATTCCTTGTTTGACGCTCCATATCCAAAATTTTAACACTTTTCAAAGATAAAATTGACACATAATAAACAAACTTGAGAGTTTATCAAACTTGTTCATTTCATGGCCTACCCTATTCTAAGATTTTCAATTGTTAAAATAAACTAGTGCGCTTTAATATTTTGCTCTGTATTTCGTTTAAAAATAGAGATATTGACATGAAAACAACCAAATTCTTAAAAAAACATGGGGCTATAATTTGCCTCAAGCGTATACCCGCTATTAAGACTGAAACGATCCACAGGGTGTTTCAAATATTCTGGAGAAAAATTACTCTCATTGTTGGCCCTTGTATATGCTCAAAACTAAAATTTTAATAAAAACTCGCATCGCAGAGTTTTTAGCGACAAACAAATCTACATTTAAAAAAAAATTCATCAAAATCCGTTCAGCGGTTCGCAAGAAAATCCACATTGAAATGCTGTGCAATTTATATGCATATGCTAATGCAGAGAAGTAACTCTCAGTATTGGTACGTCGTCATTGCTATAAAAAAAAAAACTAGTGAATCGTAGTATATGGAATCCAAAAAACAAGAAAAAACTTTGTATTTCACATCTGTTTATTTCTATCGACCGGTTTCTACGGAAAGCTACGGCTTCAGGCCCTAAGTACATAGTTTACATCTACACGTTTACTCTGCTGGGATATATTTTTGCAATTTTTCGTGGATTCTTCTGTAAGAAAAATCTTGAAATTCAGCAAAGTGGTTCCTATAAAGTAGCAGTACAGTTTGTGCAATGTGAAAATTTTCAACCACCACTCAGGTGTTAGATAAATAATTATTATGGTTAATTGTACGATATGTCTAAATTCCATAAGTAGAAACAGAGCCGGAATTTCGTGTGAAGAGTACCACGTTATTTGTGTGGCAAAAAACGTCGATATTATAAACTTACTGAATACCATACCGGAGCTGTGTTGGAAGTCGAAGGTCAAATCTAAACCTGTCGTACTAATTCACCCCAAAAACAATAATCAACCGGCAACTCTTACAAAGGCTGATATTTTACGCAATGTAAATCTTCACAAAATTTTCAAATGGAAAAGATCAAGGCGGTAAAGGACGGTGGGCTTCTAATCGGGTGTAAGACCAAAGTTGATAACTGAAATCCATTGTGCAGCAAACGATGCCTGACTCTTATAACGTAAGAGAAATTCGGGCTTTCCTTGCGAAACTACGGCTTATGGGGATAACTAACAATCTTTCCTCTGACCTTCGAAGCTACCTTCTTGCTGGCGACAGAAACATATTCTTAGGCGTTTTCGAATGTAGTTATAAAAAGAATCCCGGTATATATCAAGCTATTGTAAAGGTGGCAGTCAGTGTATGATAAGGCTATTAAAGCAAGAAATTCATTTCTAACATATGACAGTTGTACTATATAATATGATGCATTTCTATATCAGAATACTCGTGGCCTTCCATCGAAATGATGGAAATTGCCTTAACGGAAACTTGGCTTAACTCGTCAATTAACAGTTGTGAATTATTTAGCCAGAAATTTAATGTTTATAGAGCAAATAGAAATTTCTTACTGAGAGATGACACTAGAGGGGGGGTGGTTTGATTGGTATTAAAGAGGAATTTTGCTCAAAACAAATTAACTTAGGTGATTGTGCGTTTACGCAACTTCAATTTATCGATGTCCTTATAGTAACTTTTTTGAAGCCTTAGAAACTCTGTTCTTTCTGTACAACTCTAAAATTTTAGTAATTGGCGAGTTTAATATTCCGGGTTATGCTTGTGACACTCGGTCAACAGCGCGAATATCTACTCTAAATAATTTTAAAGATTTTTTCGGTTTAATTCAGAATAACTTTGTTTTTAATCACTCAAACACAACAAACTGCTTGATTTAGTTCTCAGCAATCAATCCTGCTTTGTCGAAAGGTCGCTTGAGCCATTAGTAACAGAGGATAATCATCATCCCACCTTAGTGATTACGCGGACAATGAAAAACTAGAAAAGAAAAACAATCTTGGTTTATCTTTTATAGATTCCTATAATTTTGGGAAAGCTGATTTCTATCTCATGTACAATCTAATGTTAAATACTGATTGGACACTCTTGGACGATTTTACGATTTTTCGCGCCTTAGTGATTACGCGGACAATGAAAAACTAGAAAAGAAAAACAATCTTGGTTTATCTTTTATAGATTCTTATAATTTTGGGAAAGCTGATTTCTATCTCATGTACAATCTAATGTTAAATACTGATTGGACACTCTTGGACGATTTTACTAATACCGAAAATGCTTGATTATTTTTCTATCAAAAATTATATAATGTCTTTGATCAATGTATTCCAAAATATTCTGTATATATCAATAATAAATATTTAGTCGTAGCTTCATTAAACAGATTCGTGAGGAAGCTAAGTATTGGCGGTCCTATAGAAGAAATAATGATATTCAAGCCTTTCAAAACTTTAAACGCTTAAGAGCTGAGGTGAAAGCTGCTTTAAATAATTCGTATAGACAATATGTCCAAAAAGTTGAATCAGAAATATCAGTTATCTCGAACAAATTTTGGGCATATGTTAATAGTAAACGTTCTTCAACTAAAGTTGCTAATATAATGACATATAATGGTGGTCAGCTGAATAATCCAACATATATATTGGGTGGTTTTGCTGATTACTTTAGTAACTCGTACGTAGTCTCTAGCGTTTTAACTTTGACTTAGAAAATAATGGATTAAAACATTAAAAAAATTAAGCCGAAGATGACCACCGGGTCGGCATTTATTTTAAAAGACTGTGCATATATACTGGCACTTCCACTAACTATTTTAATAATGTGTATGAGAACCTGTACAATCCCTTCAATGTGGAAATCTTCAAAGGTCAGCCCTATTTTTAAAAGTGGAAATCGAACTGGCATAAGATATTACAGACCGATTTCTATTATTTTGTAAGGTCTTTGAAATTCTTTTGGAACAGCAAATTTATCATCATGTCAATAGCTCTATAAATATTCAGCAGCATGGTTTTATGAAAGGTCGCTCAACAGTAACAAACCCTTGTGTAGTCACTCAGCATATAGCGGAAAGCATAGATGAAAGAAGTCAAACAGATGCCATTTATACAGGTTTAACTAAGCCATTTGACAGACTGGACCATAACATTATATTAAAAAATATTCTTCGGTTGTTGTTTTTTAAAATATTTAAGCTATAGAATCGATAAAGTCTACCACAAATTGGAATACCTCATAATATCTTACTGTCTAGACATAACTTCTCGAGTCTAAATGTGAGACGAAAATGTAACTCCGTCATTACACTCGGTAAAACTATTGGGAATAACATAGATGGTCCAGACGTGTTACATAAAATTAATTTTAATGTTCCGCGTATATCCCCCAGATCCACTGACTCTTTCTATCTCAGCACTGCTCGCACTAACATTTTAAAGAACGCACCCATCTACAACATGTGCAATGAATATAACAATATTGGGCAGCATAATGACATTTTCCGTTGTAGTGTAAAAGATATCAAACGACATTTTTCCAAACAGTGCTTTTTATGTATTTTTATGTATTAAGGCTGAAATATTTTGTATTATTTTGTAAAATTTACTATATTCAGATTTCCTAGTTCTGTAATTGGGTTTTTACCTGTAGAACGTATATTTAAATTAAAATAAGATAAATAAAATTAACTGTCGTGGTCAGCTATGACGTCAATGGTGCGCAGTTGCGGTAACAGAACTGAAAGTTGACTAAAGAAATCTATTAGACAAAAACCAAGCGGAAATAGAAGCAAGAGGGAACACTAAACTATACGAAATATAGTTATATAACGAAACGTAATGAATTATGTGCATGTTATATAACATCAACAGTTGACATATAGATATAATCTGAATTGACAGTAATTTGAATTAGGTCAGAAACAGCGTGGGAGGCCCATATTTAATTAATAAAAGTAAAGTTTAATTACTAAGACATAGATGGCGCCAATTTACAGTTACATTATTCATTATTAATTTAATTTGTTAGATATCAAAATTTAGCTTTTCATTCATTGGCAATGATTGGAGACAATTGGGATGTTACGTATCGCCGTTACACACTAAAATTCTTAAACCCAATCCAAAAACCATTCAATAAAACAAAATATAAAATAAATAATTAAATTGTTGCTATTTTGGCGAATAAGTGATAAGAAAGAATGATTTTATATCCTGCTAAAACAATTGAAGAAAAAATGAAGTAAAAGGGATTTTATATGCTACTTTACGAAAGAGATGAGTGCAACAAATTGTTTTTTACTTTTTTCTCCTTTTCTCTGGTTTATATATATATATATATATATATATATATATATATATATATATATATATATATATATATATATATATATATATATATATATATATATAAATTTTATTGGTTTAATTTTTCTTTGACCAGTTTGAGTATATATTTTTATTTCAATTTCCGTGATTTAAGGTCAATTTAAAAACTTAACACCTATACTTTAAATCATATATTTGCCCATAAACATGATGTAGTCAGATAACGTTTCGACCGCACTTCGGCCTTTTTCAAATCTAAAAATGGAGAAGGGCGTAGAATTTTAATTTAGTATTTTATCTTGTTAGTATTACCTTAGAACGTAAAATATTAAGGAAAGTACATTTATTTTTAATTTTATAAAAATGGAAAGTGAATATTTTCCTTCTTACCTCAATACGTAGAATTATTCAAAACAGCACAAGATGTCACATTTCCACATATATACATACCCATCGATACAATTAACATACACATATTATGCTAAAACATTAAGACATCACAGTGGTTATTCCAGTATTGAAATACAAAATTTACTCAGGTTATTGACGTCCTTCTTATCGTTGATAGCATTTTTGCTTTTTTGTATTTTGACCATCTCAAAAAATTCTCTTTTTTTAGTTTGCGGTTCGGATTTTAAGATTTTGGTATTACTATAATCAAAGGTATGTTTTTTTGAATTTTCATGATTTGTAAGAGCCGTCGCGTTTTTTTTGTCATACTTGTGACCCTTCAGTCGGTTTTCCAAGTATTGGCTAGTTTGTCCTATGTACACACTGTTGCAATCTTTGCAGGGTATTTCATAAATAACATTACTTTTTTTGTTTTTTGGGATTTTGGATTTTAATCTGGAAAAATTATTTGATAGTAGATTGGAAGCCTTGTGACAAGTTTGAATATTATATTGTTTAAATAATTTTTGAAGTGGTTGGGATAAGCCGTTTATAAAGGGTAAAGATATAAATTTTTTTGTGTTTGAAGTCTGATTATTTTTTGTGTCGTCGAGTTATAAAATTTGTGGATTCTACTTTTAATGGTTTTATTTATAAGCTGTTCGGGATAATTATTTATTTTTAGAACATTTCTGGCTTTTTCTAAGGCTTGTTTCCGGTATTCAGGATCTGAGAGCATGATGGCGCAATCTGCTAAGCCTACAATTACGGATTTTTTTTGGGAATTTGGGTGGTTCGATTTATAGTTTAAGTATCTAGAAGACCAAGTAGATTTTGTGTACCATTCAGTTTTCATATTTTCGCCTATATGGTGTATTGTTAAATCTAAAAAGTTGATTCTGTTATTTTTTTCGACTTCAATTGTAAATTGTAAGCTTTTATGAAATTCGTTAAATGTAGTTAAAACATTATTTACTTGATTTGCTGGTATTGTAGTAATGCAATCATCAACATAACGGTAAAAAATGGTATGTGAAAGTTTAGATTTTTTAAAACTTTTGTTTCCAGGTCTTCCATGACTATTTGTGCTACAACGCTTGATATGGAGGCACCCATTGCGCATCCCTTTGTTTGTTGATATAACTGATCTTCATATAAAAAATATGTGGAGTTAAGGGTTAATTCAACTGCTTTGATAAATTCCTCTTGTGGTATATCTGTATATTTTTTGATTTCTGACCACTTTTCTTTTATTACTTTTATTGCAAGTGGTATGGGTACGTTAGTATATAAGGATATCACGTCTAACGAGATTAGCAGATAGTTTTTTGGAATTTTAATATTTTTTATTTTTTGTTTAAATTGAAATGAATCTTTTATATAATAGTTGTTTTTGTATATAATATTACTGAGGATACCTTTTAAGTAATTTGATAGAGGGGTGTATGGGGATTGTATGCAAGAAACTATTGGACGCAATGGAATATCTTTTTTATGAAGTTTTGGTAATCCGTATATTTTTGGTGGCACGGCGTTTCGAATTTTGAGGTTTTTAGCAGTATTTGGAGAGATAAATTGTTTTTTTCTCCAAAAATCAATTGGTTCGTTATTTTTTTTTTTTTTGGTATTGGTTTGTGGGGTCCGATTTAATTTTTTTGTATGTTTTTGTATCATCCAATAAGGAATTCATTTTTTTGGAATACTCTGTTGCATGAGCATAAGCTGAGTACATCTGTTGCAAAATCCGGAATATGTTTATCTGTTAAATTTTCAATCCATGTTGTTGTTGTGATTTAAGCTGAGGGCCTTTGTTTTGTGATTAGGTTAATAATTTTATTTTTATTTTTTTCTTTTATATTTTGAAAATGTTTTTCAATATTTGTCGATGTTTGATGCATGAATTTATTAATTATTTTTTCCGACAAACATCCTATTAATTGATCTTTAAGTCTATCTAATTCTCGATTGAGTTCCCTAATATGAAGGGTAGTTTTAGTTATTAGTAAGTTAATCACATTTAAGTGAAATTTTGGTAAAATATACTTTGTAAATTTACGTTCTAGGTTTACATTTTTGAATTTGATGTGTGCTCTTTTAAAGTTTAAAAAGGTTGGTGTTATTTGTTCTGATTTACACCGTAGTAGAAAAATTCTTCTATTTTTTTGATTGGACAGCTTTCTTGATAAGTTTTCATAAATTTTTAAATTAATTACGGCGTCTCTTCTCAATGAATCTTCGATTGTGTTGTAAGTTAGTATTTCTTCATCCATACTGATATAAATTTTATTGGTTTCATTTTTCTTTGACCAGTTTGAGTATATATTTTTATTTCAATTTTCTTGATATAAGGTCAATTTAAAAACTTTACACATATACTTTAAATCATATATTTGCCCATAAACATATATATGATATATATATATATATATATATATATATATATATATATATATATATATATCATATATATTATATATGGCAAATAAATTTAGCTAAACAAAAAAAGTCACCAGCAATTATTTGTTTATTTAAATTCCAAAAAAAAGTATTAATATTTTCCTGTCCTTAACTTTTTTAGTACCCTGTACAAGGTGTCCGAATTTCGACACTTTGGCGGGGTGTCTGTCTTCGCAATACTGTGGTACTTTCTTGTGAAACCCTTCGTAAACAAAATTTTCAAACCCGCGTTGTTTTTGAGATTCAGGGTGGATTTGAAAATATTGCATTTTAGAACCCCCCTGATATCTCGGTTATCCTTTACCTTAAAAACATTTTTTTTTCGACAGCTGTGAAAGTATTTTTTTCAAATAAATTACACCTTTAGAAGTTAAATGGGAGTGTCAAAACCGTATTTAAAAATTTTAAACAGTTCAAAAGTTACGGTGAAAAAAAAATTGTTGACATCTGTCAGAATATTTAAAGTTACGTGGAACTGTAAAAACCTTAATTTAAAACAATAAGCCAATAAAAAATTTTGATTGGATTTTTTAAAATCGTAATATCCTATTACCAAAAACTCTAAATCGATACATTAAATCCTTTAAGATTACTAATAGTAAAAAAATGAAAAATATACAGCTGCGAAAACAAACTTTTGCCTTTTTATTACCCAAAACTCCTAAATCGATACATTAAACCGATACATGTTACAATAGGAAAAAAGTTACAGTTTTCAAATCAAAACCTTTAAAAGTCCTGTATTGTTACAAATGAAATTCGTATACAATACTTACACTTACACTTCCTATGTTAAATATATTACCAGAACCTTAAGTAACCCTGAAGATTATATTTCTATTTGTACTAGCATAGAAAGACGTAAAATTGTAATAATTTCCACCTGTATACTGGAAGCCTACACAAGTTCGTAAAAATAAAAATAAATCTCCCCCGGCCCGAAATACATTTACAACCTTTATAATAAATATATTGGAACAGCTAAACATACTTATGGATTACTTAAAAATGCGAAAACCCGTAAAATAAAAAACCATATCGCTCGAAACCACATAAACAGTACATATCAAGTAGATCGAAATGAGATATCATTTCTTTTATAAACATCCTCATCTAATTCACACATTCTAATTCCTTTGTGTTTGTGTAATTTTTTTTTGACGAAGAATATACAACACAGATTAAATAGCTATTTGTACGGGCTATTTTCATAACATTACGCGAACAGCAACAGCAAAACTTAAAGCTTGACCAAGTCCCAACGTTTATAAATAATATGAAGTTTATAAATCCAGCTTTACCTGTTTTTATTACTTCTATTCTAATTTCGTTCATTTGGTAAACAAAACTGAATATGAAACGTATGTTAGAATCATATAAAGCTTAAGCCTCAAGCTATTTGAGGAGCCCATTTTTTAATCCTTGTCATGTTAAAAAGTTCAACTTATCAAAATACAATAATAATGTGATAGTAAAGTCCACTTAAAGTCTTTCAAGGCATACCTTATTAAAAGTAACAATATCTCTTAAGAATTAAAAATGTACAGTTAGATTTTCTGGTATATCAGAATATTTTAGAATCCTACGGCGAACCGGAAAGTCGTAGAAAATAAATGCAGGATTTTAAATCTGTTTAGATTTTGTAAAAATCTAAACTAAAATCAGCTAAGCTATATCCTTATTATTACAGCTATATTATGTAACTAATTAATAAACTTAATTGGAAACCAACTAAGGAATAGCCACAGCTAAATAGCTTTCTATGCAGTTTAGAACGATAGTACCTTACTGATGATTACGTTCAAACGAATAAAATATGTAAGTATTTAATATTAGTTTTTTTTTGTTTGGTCTCGAAAGACATTTTAAAATAATCTATGTTTATTTTTAAGAAAGAGTCCTTGAATTAACTAGGTACATATAATGTAAATATCATACCTAGTATATACTTTTGTAAATATTTATTTATGAAACCAATAAAGGGTTTCTAATTTAATATAGTCAAATTATAGTAGTAGCCTGAAAATGAAAAAATTCTAAAAAGTTTATCTCGCTTTCACCGTTTTTTATTTTCATGGTGAATGTTTCTTAATTCTCCATTACTCATTACTTATATAGTAAATATCGCTATGTCTCCTTCCACACTAACATGAACGAACTTTCTAAATTTTGGTTCACGCGAAACCGGATGTGACATCATTAGCGTTCACGTTTACTAATATAAGCTCTTTATATGTTTTTCATTAAGAAACTTAGTGGCGCAGTGGTAGGGTTCTCAGCCCGCGTCTTATAGTATGTGGATTTTTTAGTATTTCTTAACAAAATTTATAGTTACTACTAATTTTTAATTACTTATTTTCTTAAAGTTAGGTTAGGTTACGATTGGTTAGGTTTTGCTGTAAAGAAAGCGCACCAATCGAATTCCGAATCTATATTAAAACAAGGACTTTTTTTAAACAAAATCTATAGTATTAAGTGAATCCCCTCGCTAGGTTAGGACAAGTTTGTCAAAAAAGCTATCATCCACACGTTTTTCCTATTTAACGAGAACCGACTTTCCGACGAGTTGTTCACGTTAGCTTGGAAGGAGCATCGGCCAATAAATATTGTAAGCATATAATTAATGTTTTTTTTTTAGATTTCTTTAATAAATTTTGATTTTGATTTACTTCACTTACTAGTTATGTATTACATTTTCGGATACCTATTTTACTTTTTGTACACAATGTGTGTTATATGTGTTATCAGAATATCATTGAATTTTTTTGTGTACAGTGTTTTGTATTATTTTACATTACTGAGTATAAAACTCAGTATAAATATTTTTTAAATCAAAATTCTAATATTACTGTGTTTACACCGGTTTAAACTGGATTTATAAGCCAAGTTTAAATCAGGTAAAACAAGGTTTTTGAAACGGAAAACATAAACTTTATTGGGTTTAAACCCATTTTAAAGGTTAAAATCACTTAACGGTTACTGACTTGTTTAGAATATTTAAGCCAAAAAACCGAATCCGATTTAAACCTAAAAAATCTAAATACTGTCGAAACCATCACTATTCAAAAATATGGGATTTTGTTAATAACTCTTTATAAAAAGACCAAAATACTTTTTGTTGGGTACGAGCATTCCTGGTATGCAGACCTTTTAGACATACTCAATTTAGTTTGGATTGTATCATTTTTACGCTGGTTTTAAAGCTAATAAAAAATAAAGTTATTTTAAAACTAATGAAATATCTCATTTGAAAAGTGTATTCTCTGTAATTTCATATAAACGGTCTGTTCAATTTTAGTTAACATAGGTATGGAAAAAAAATATTATCGACTTTACCTATTTAATATAAATATTTTTGCTAATTAAAAAAAGTTTGTCTACCAAAATTTTCCCCTATAATATAAAAGAACTTGAATTTAAATTTTACCTGTCCTCGTGTTTACAAAATTCTATGTTTTTGTTGCATCTATACACTGTTTTACTAAGTTTTTTTATATACGTCATATAGTATTGTTTTGCTCGTACTTTATTTAACAGTATTTTCATGTTTTTTTTTGGGAATAATTTTGTATTAGGTTAACAAGAATTAATCTTAAACTCCTGAATAAATATAAAGGCATTTGTACAAAAGGTTGATTATGTAAAACATATATTTAAATAATAACTAAAGTTAAAGATGTGAATTTTAATTTTTCATCATCATGAAAATGTTAAATTAACTGCTGAAATAATGCATCACATTAATTGGCTTGTTTAATTTAGTCGGTATTTTAATCACACCACTCTTTCAAAATTATAAGGAAACATATTTTCAAATAACTTTTTAAATTTCAAAGAAAAAATCAAATTGGGTACGCCGCTGACAACCGGAAATTTTTTTCTTCAAAGATCTGTCTACTATCGCTCCGTCATTCCTGACAATCAACAAATTTTAACAAAATCATGAGCAGATTTTTAAAACATACTTGCGTGGCAAGCTCACACCAAGAGCCCTAATTTTCAACGCATTTGCCAAACGGTGGTTTAGTTTATAAAAGTTTTTATTTATCTCCATCTTTGCGCAAAACCTGACAATAAAAGGTGCAGAGGGCGCATATGTCGAGTACTGTCAAGTCGTTTAACTGTAGTCGTTTAGAATCGAAGCTGCCGATATGGAGTCCAGCCGTACATTTTTGGCCGTGAAAAATTTTTCGAATTTTATTGAACTACACAAAGAGGAAATCTCAAGCGGCCGTTATGAAAGATTGATATCAAATATCATCTCTACTTATAAAAACTATATTTATTGCTAAACGTATTATAGCTATTGATAAATCTAAAATTCCAGGATGGAAATTTAACAGAATTTCACTATTAGGTGTCAAAATATTTTTTGTAAATTTGATATTTATTATATTTTTTTTAAAGAAATCGGTAATATGTAGGTATAAGGCGATCTCAATTTTTAATGCATTTTCACCATGTTTATCAGTAAAGTATTAGAGATAGTTTAAAAATCCAGCTCGTATAATGCAAAAATTGAATACCAAAATTAGATTAATGATTATTTTACTTTTAATTATTTTAAACAAGAAACCGAAGCATAATGTGACTTTTTGTAGGACTATTACAAATGTGCTATACATTTAGTTAAAACAACTTGTGAGAGTGGCGTGATTTATATTGCTACCAAATCCAGACCGGCTATTTTATTACAACTGTAGTCTCTATGCCGACGTCTCGTCTGATAACGTAGGCACAGACGTCTCAACTTGAATTTTTATTCGCCAAATCGGTTGGGAAACAGTCTTGCCTATCGCAGCGGTGGGAACTGACGCTAGTATGTAAATAGCACACGACGTCGGAATGCTGCGTGTGTTATCAAGCAAATACAGCTGTTCTGAGCTATTTGGATGCATCTTATGTCAAAAACATCCAGATAAGGACCATAAACAACATCGGAAAAATTAAAATAAGTACCCTAAGCTCTCGCACAAGTGCTTCTGAGTATCTTAGTTTAAGGTCTGTCAATGCATAAATATAAGTTTTAAAGCGAAATACACTCTTCTTAATAATGTAGTTATACGTTATCTAAAATGAAGTTAATAATCCAATATTAAACCTAGTGACTTACAACTCTCTGCTAACTTAATACTTTTGCCATTCAAAGTTATATTTAAATTATTTAGAGCAATATAAAGAAGCATCGTCACCAAAAAGAATTCCAATAGATTTATCAGGGCTTAACCTGAGAAGTTTTTAAAAGAGTACAAAATATATAATATATATATATATATATATATATATATATATATATATATATATAAGAAAAAAATTTAAATGCACTAAAAAATAATTCCAAATAATAAAATTGTTTGCTATAGTCTTTTCGCTTTGCATCTCTTTCGTATCTTTCACTAGGGCCGGATTTTCGAGGTAGAAGTACCGTAAAATATTTCTTTTGTTGATCCTTGAGAATTCGTTAGTTCTGTTACCTCTTTCTGTTTTAGAACGCCAAGGTATCGAAAATTGTCCAGTAGGGTTATGCAATTCAAATTGAGGATGTTGAAGGTGCACTATTGGACTGCAAAACTTCTTCCAATTTCTGAAAAGCTGTATTCTTTGGGTCTGTCGCGCTCGATCTTCACTACTATTTTTTAGATGCTCAAAAAAAATTATACTTAGCATTTTCAAGTTTATAGCAGTCACTGAGAAAATATAGGAATTCGACCATAACTGGAGCACCGTTTTCCTGTTTACTAGTATGAAGTAAATATATGTTATTAATATTGGCCTCTATAGTAGCCACTCCCAGATTATGATTTAAAAAGCCCAATATAAAGAGTATAAATTAAACCAAAAATAAAAATGTTATTTTTTTCTGGAATTTTAATGTTTTTCAGAAATTAAAGAAATATTTTTTTCAAGGTCCAGAATTTTTTTAAGTTCATCCGTTACATTGGTAACTGATGTGTTAATTAATACCCCCAATTACTGATGGAGTAGATGCTCGTTGGTAACTTACAGTTCGTCCCGATCCAAGCAGGCGAGTTATTTTTACTTTAAATTATCCTGAATTACTCTCTTAAAGCAGATTATTTATTACCATCGTATTATGTAACACACACTATTTTAACTTTACCAAAAACTTAGAATTAGAATAAGTATATGACCTTGCACCAGATATATACATACGCCTAGAAAAACAATGCAATATGTCAAAAATTAAAATAGTTACTGCAGTTGAACTTCGTATCCCTAAAAACGCCGAAAAATCACATAAAACTCAAAATTTTATATTACCCCCACTTTACCCTTTTTCTCCCGTCTCCCCACTAATTAGCCCAAATAGTTGACTATTGTTGTGGATATAAATTAAAATGTAATCTGATATAACCAGAATATTTGGTGATTTTAACTTAATTTTAAGTAAAGTTTAAAATGACGAAAACGCACCTCAATTAAACCATAATACTGCGAAGAGAGTCAAGAACGTAAATTTCGTATCTCTTAAAGATATTTTCTTTAAAATTTAAGAAACTGATATAAAGCATTCAAAGCCAGTTAAAATATTTTTCTTAAGGAAAATATTTTGACGTTTGTCAAAAGAACCCACAACCTCCGCAACTTGACTATTACGTATATTGGAACAAAAAAATATACTTTTTTTTAATTACTGAAAAATTATTGTTATTTTGTATGATTCTAAAAGTAAGGCCCTCATAATTAAAATTGAAAATGCAATCAGCGCTGGAAGAATTTTCAAATCAATCATGTTTAATTTTCTACCGAAACAGCCAAATTGCATTAAGTTAAAGGAAGGAAGGAAGTCAAAGGAAGTTCTTGAAATTATAGTTAAAAATAAATAATAAAAATATGGATTTTGTATATTTTCCCGACTGTATGATTCATTCAAAAAATAGGGAAAATAGTATGTTTAAATAATGTGTTTCGCCATTAATTATTTTCACATTATTCAATCGGTAATTCAGCCTAACATAATTCTTAATTTACTAACCTGCACTAACGCTCACAGGATACGCTTGGCCAGATCCACTAACTCCACTTAAAGCTATTGCTAAATTTCCAAATGAACCTAAAAATTACCACATAAAAATCTTGTAAAAGTAAATAAATATATTACAACATTAATGTTTTACTAACGTGAACGCTTGCAACACACTGGAGTGTGGTATTTAAAAAGAAGAATTTAACTAGTTTTCTGTTGGCATAAATCAAATTAATTCAAATAAAGCAAAAAGTGTACTTTGTAGTATGCCTTAAAATATTATCTTGTATATGATGGACTTTAAAGAAAAGGATAGATTTCTTGCGTTTCAATTTAAAGAATAACAAATGCCCTTCGGAAAACAGTACATGATAATAAGCCCCAGCACCCCGGCCGGCAGCTATTTAAGTCATTTATGAAAGAATGACATAAGGCTTTCTTAAAATCTAATTACACGACTCACACTGGTCGAATTTAATAAAATCTTGGCATAAATAGAATTACATGTTATGGTTTATTAAAAGTTTAAAAAACTTACATAATTTATTTAAATTTATTCATTAAATTTAATTTTTTTCAAATTTAACAAAAAATCTATTATACAGGGTGATGAAAACGATAGTCAACTTTAGTAAAAAAAACAAATACATTTGCCAATTACCACATGGTAAATTAATTTAAATTCAAACCAAATATTAGGTGGTCTATGAATAAAGTCTGTACACTAGAAGCTATTACCTTGTACCATGACTATAAGTAAAAATAAATATCTTAATATTGATACCTATTATACTAAAACCCAAAGGTATACAGTATTACAGTAATATCTAGCCTAACTACAATAAAGTTTAAATAAAGTATGTATAAATAAACAACATGTTAAATGGATAACATGTTATATGAATTATTTTATTATTTAATTAATACTGGTGTATACCCGAGACAGAGCATACAAGCCCTACCCCTGACCAAATTTTTAAGTTGTAATTCATTTTTTAAAATTCTCTAGTTATGCCACTGTTGAAAGATGAGCTGGATAGGTATAGGTAAACAGGTAAGTAGGAATACTATAATAGTCTAATAAAACAGAAATTTGACAGTTTTTATGTGCCTAATATTTGGTTTCAATTTAAAATAATTTACAATGTCAAATTTCTGTTCTATTAGATCAAAGGTAAGTAGTATTTTCAGTATCAGTAAAACCATCAAATGTTTCCAATACAACTTTGTGCCAGTACTTTTACCTCCGGGTAAATTTATCTGGAGAATACTAACCATAGATACAATAGTTTTTTCAACAATTATTTCCATGGTACTGGCCCTAAATTTGAATAAATTTTAGACTTATAGTATCAGTCTTCATCTGATGAGTCTAAAATTTCATCCAAATTTAAAGGCGTGTTGCAAATATTAGGTGGTTTTATTAACCTAAGAGCATCAGGTAAAAGGCTTTTACTGGACTTGGGTGGTGTTTTGCGAAACCCAGATATGACAGGGTCCGAGGAAACAAGAAGGCGATTAAATATATCCTGTAAATTATCTTGCCTAGAGGTTTTTCTCGTGAAATTTAAACGAAAACTTTTAATGTCCTTATTTCTAGCTTCTTGTGTTTCCTCGGACAACTGTCCTATAGGAATTTCAAAAGCACCAATAGTCTCTGCTCCATGTATTAATATTCTATGCACAGATGTGGGCATCGGGTACCATGAATATAAATTTGCAAAAATTCGTGCAGTTTCAATTGTATAACATTGAAATTTAGCTATATCGATGTCATAACCACAGGACAAAGTCTGCAATATTATATAAAATCTGTGAATTAACTGTTCATCGATATGGCAAACTTCAGCAACAACATTTACATTTTCGAAAAACCTACGAGCTGTATTGCCGTCATTCGACGAACCAAAACCTGGTTTTGGTTTATCCACTATTAACCCCAATCGTAAATGCAAATCTTGCTGGATACGTTTTTTTGAGTCTTTGACTTTTTGCTTATCTTCTTCACTTCTGGCCTGCCATTTTTTTATGTCTAACTTATAAGCCAAATGCAGCAAACACTCAAAAAAACGTATCCAAGCATGTAGAGTGGATAAACCAAATTTTAAATAATTGGCATTAATTACAGGCCTCTGAAGAACAACGTCGATGTTATTAAACTCCTTGGACGATGCGCCACAAATAAAACATTTTTGTGTAGAATTATTTTCTGCTAAAACATTTCCTACTTTACTATCTATCATTGTTAAATGTAAGTCGAAACTTACTAACACATTAATGTTATCTATGGTGCATTTAAAAGGAGTCAGATTTGTTAACTGATTGTCTAGATGTTGTTTTTCAGCCAATGTTAATTCGCGGGTTTCGCGTGAAAACTGAACTTTTATGGGGCGACACATTCGAGTGGAGGAAGGTCTGGAATTTTGCCAAATTATAATGTTTCCGGTGTCAGTTGGTCGGCTTAATCGAATAGGTACAAGCGATGTAAAAAAAATACTAGAGTCTGAGAGCGACTCGTTATTAAAAACTTGCTTGTACTCAGACTGGCCAGATGACCCATCAAAACCATACTTACAAGCTAAGATTAGGTTTAAAATGTCATTATTTGTGCTATTTACATTAAGCAGAACATCCCTTTGTAAAAGTAAAAGTCTTTGACACGTATGATTTAATAAAGATTGGACAGGAACTTCTGCAGAACTTTCTGTTACACGTATGTTTTCAGGATAACACATTCTTTTTGCCTCTAGTATATGATCATACCATGGATAAATATAACAGTTTTTTTCTTGCACCTGTTTTCTAATTAGTTTATATTGAAATTTTGTTAATCTGGCTTCAACCACAAGAGAAAGAGCTTCATTTGAGGAAAGTTGTGAATAATTTTCCGTTTTTAACGCTTTGGAATAATCTTTAGCTTTTTGAGGTTCCTCACAAATGGTCTTTATTAATTTAGAGGCTTCTACTTCCTGGTTGACTCGATAACTCATTTGAGCTGCGTAAGCTAATTGCTGCGGGGAAAATGTTTCTCTCAATAGTTTGGTTTTTTGTCTTTTGGTTCTCTCGCTACAGGAATTAAAATCCAGCGCTTTTCGTCCTTTATTATTTTTACAATTTGTTTTAAACTGAACTACAGTATGCAGCCACTCTCCATGATGCTGCAAAAACCTATCTTTTGTTCTATTACATGAAGACCACTTTTGTTTAAATTTATAATAGAAGCCATTTAAAATATTATTAGCTTCATGGCTTAGGTTTGAAGAACCCGTAAATTCTAAAATTCTTGCTCGTAAGCGATTAAATTTACTGTCCAGGTTTTTTTCTCGGAAACTTATAAAGATTTCAAAGAGCTTCATGTAACTCATTGACAACACTGGTTCATTTTGGACTAAAAACAAAATGCATACGGTTTTATTGATTAAAATTACCCCTACACAAAGAAGTTAACTTTGACTTTGCCAGGTGCAAGATATTGAAATGCAAAGTTAGCTCTCCAGCAGGGAGTTTATAAGTCCGAGCATAAAAAATTTTAAGACCTACCACGGTAAAACTCAATAAAATTAGATTTACAATTCAAAATATTATGAAAATAATTCTTTTTCAGATTCAGAATTGAAGCAGAAAAAAGGGTTTTATATTTTTTTTGGTAAAAGTATATGTAATAGAAAGAAAAATGTATCTTCGAAAGCTTAACCGTTCGCGAATCTTACAAATTTGACCAAATTTAGCCAGTTCAAGACTTTTTAAAAACACTGTATAATTCCTTATGGGCAAGTTGGGGCAACCTTTTTTTGTGTATTCAATAAAAAGAGATATTACGCAATACAGAAAAAAATATGCGATAATGGAAATGTGGTGAAAACACAAACAAATTGGTTTTTGAATTTTGATATTTTTAAAAGTCACCTAAGAAAATAACATTACCTACTTAATGGTTCTATATGTGTTTTAAAATACAACCAAATATTAACATTTTTATTTTTTGGCAACTACATACCTTCGTGGTCTTCTTCCATAACTGATTTTTAAAAGTACTTCAAATATATATTATCTAACGAACTTTGAAACCAATAAACCAAACAACTAATTATCAACGCGTCTAAAAATGTCGTAATTTTATGCAGCTTTGACATTTAATATAACAATAAAACAGAAGTGTATGTGTCATTTGCATGGCCTACTGAATTCCTGGATTGATAAAGTGTCTGAAATAATCGTTTTTGTAATTAATTTTTAAAAATAAAAAAAATCTATTTATGCCAAGATTTGATTAAATTCGACCAGTGTGCGACTCCTCAAAATTAAAAAATGACACTCTCATCTGTTTGTAGCAGGAAGGCAGGATAGTTAAAATTCCTAGAATCTGAAAAAAATCATAAGATCTTTGTAACGGCTTAAAGAGTGTTGAAGTAAATATATCTAATAACTTTTCCGATCACGCCCTAAGATCCAATCCTAGGACGAAGAATAATTTTTTATGGGTCTTACAAAACCATGACTGCATTGATAAAATCGAATTTTATAGGGTCGATTAGTTTAATCCAGACTTTAATTTTTGTTCCACAATAAAATCTCAAAAGGCCGTATAAAGTGCGGGACACGAAAGAAAACCGAGCGGTCCTTAAAATAAAGGTTCATAGTCTTAAGCAAGCGGAAAAGTAAAATTTGTGTACACAAATAAATGTTATGTCATTTTATTTGTTGTAATAGTTTGGCGCTTTACCTATAAAGTGCGCCAGCTAAGCGGTACGGAAAATTAATCGAGGATTTAGTAAATTTCGCACTGGTCCACTTGTAATCGAGATGTCCCTAGAGTCTCCATGCACTTGCCGCTAGAAGGTTCTAGCTCTTTCCAGTGGCGCCTATACATTTCGAGCATTTGTTTTCATTTCTATATAAATGCGTTGCGTTGAATTTGAATTATTATTTCGAAGTAACGATGGCGAGCAAAAGAGGACAAACAATTCGAAGCGGTGCACGTGAAGTTATTGCGAGCGTTATAGAGGGCTGTACTAGAGAAGCTGAAAATAATAGTTTGACTATTCCAATTCCAACAGAACGCGCTGCATTTTACACTGGTGTTTCAGAAAGTAGTGTGAGAAAAATTCAAAGAGAACATAATGATCGCTCATGTTCTACTTCACCTTTAAAATCTCCTGGTAAAAAAAGACCTCGATTCTCATACAAAGATAAAATTGACGATGGTGATTTTCAAGTAATTCGACGAACAATAGAGGATTTTTATATAAACTTGAAGAAGGTTCCGACCTGCAAACCACTACTTCGTGCTGTAAAGAACAAAATAGATTTTCCGTACGGGTATAAAACCTTAAATCGGCTTTTACGATCAAATGGTTTTGTTTGACGCAAGTGCCAAAATAAACGAAAATTGCTCATTGAGAGACCAAATATTTTTTACTGGCGGGTAAAATATCTATCAACTATAAGGTAATATAGGCAAGAAGGACGCAATATTGTGTATCTAGACGAAACTGGGTAGATAATGATATGACAGTGAACAAATGCTGGCAAAGTGAAAGTGTTACAGGTGTTTAGGGAATCCGCTCTAGTAGTTGCTTTATGATAGTTCATGCTGGTTCAGAAGCCGGATTTGTTCCAGGTGCTGCTTTAGCTTTTCGCTCGGGACTAACAACTGGAGACTATCATGGACAGATGAATAGAGATAATTTTGAAAAGTGGTTGCTCGAGAAGCTTCTACCTAACATGCCTCCCAAATCAGTCATTGTAATGGATAATGCGTCTTATCATTCTCCCGTAGAAGATAAAGTGCTAACTAAATACTCTACAAAAGCTCATGTGATATCGTGACTTAAATCGAACAATCTTGTATGTAATCCAACATGGAGAAAATATCAATTATATGAAGTAATATCAGCCAACAAGCCTAGAGAAAAAAAGTATAAAATTGACGGTCTTTTACGTAACCTCGGTCATACACCTTTAAGACTGCCTCCATACCTGTGCGACCTCAACCCTATTGAACTTGAATGGGCAGGAGTAAAAAAATATATTCGAGAGCGCAACACCGGTGAACTTTCAATTAAAGTGTAACGTGATAATTTCGGGCTTATAGCATGCTAATAATAATATTAAACTATTTAAATAATTATATAATAAACAAATTTTTAGATAATAATACTACTAAATATTAATCATTTTTGAATTTACAATTTTGCTTTCCTATCACGATTGTCTTTTAAAACTACGAAAACTTCTTTTAATGCACTCTGGATTTAATATGTTAATGATTATGCTTGTGCGATTCTGCCGTTTCGATTTTTAGAGAACAGAATTTTGGATTCAGTTAGTGCGAACTGAAATAAAACAAGTATATTAGAATTACACTGTATAGGTCCGCGCAACTGATCGATGTGTCAGGACATCTCCAGGTCTCGTTTATCAATAGCCTGGCTTACGGTTCGATTATCGATTTTTCTGTCGTTAATTTTGGAAAGGTACCGCGGTGGAAGTGGACGGTCGGGGCAGTTTCCTCGGTCTCCTGCACACATCGCAGTATTCTATCAGGCGCATTTGGTCGTATCGTAGGTTCCTACAAAAGAGGGCGCTACATTGTCAATTTTGGGAATGAATTATTCAGATGAGTCGGATGCATTGTTGCAGGTCTAGATTTTGTTATTATTTTCGAGGGCTTAAAATGGTGTAATTTGGGGTTCTTTTGGAATGCCCAAATATAGTTTTGTGAGTGATTTTTTATGATAAGTTTTCCGGTAATATTGCCCTCCGTGATGCCGACGTATTTCTAGTTTTATCGACCGGTTCCTGTGGTTACAACAGCAACACTGTGACCGTAGTTGCCGGATCATGAATAAGTTTCCGATCCCGTGACTGCAGAATTTTTATATCGGATGTGACATTTTACCTGACTGTGGCTTTGAAACAGTGAATTTTATTTATTGTTTCTATTTCTCGGATTTGACCTTTGGATATTTAATTGACGGATATTTGCTGTGCCTTTGGTGTTAAGTATGACTGGTTGCTTATTGATAAAGAATTGAAGTCTTAACTAGGATTTTATGCGTGGAATCGTGGCAACATGGCGAGACATCTTGGACCTGTTGCTCCAAAAATTTGTTCCTGCTTAGGGAGAGTATCAAGTCAGCAGTGTGGTGCGCGGTCCATTTTCTGATGCATTCATCATAATTTTCAAGTAGAGCCTGGCTTGATCGTATTTACGAGATTTATTGATGAGCATCTTTTGCGAAATAGTTCCTGTTTAGATTTGAAAGTTCTAAAGCTGTTATTCGGGCATTTGGGGGTTTTTTTGAACAGAGGAAGTTCGCACCCACGAGGGAGAATTGTGAAAATGGCCGCCACACTCTAAAATCCTCGTTCCACCATCTTTAGAGGATATCCTCCTGCTGACTTGCCATATTGGCACCTGGAATAGCAGATTCCGAGTCAAGACTTCGTAAGAAGCCCACTGCACTTGTCCAGACCATCGACAACCACTCGTTGATTCCGTTTTTAGCACTAGGCAACAGCTAGACCCAGACTCCATTTTGGTTAGAAAACCCTCAGGAGGAGTTTGGATATTATTCCAAGGGATTTCCGTCACGACGACGATCAAGTTCTGGAATTTGGATTTTTCTTTGGTTCGGTTATTGGGATTGCCGACTTGTCTGACCAGGCAAGAGACTCATTTTCAGCGTTGGAGCTGGTGCTGCTCCCACCTGTGTACGCCTGAGTCCAGGTGACTTTTCTTCGTCTGAAGGTCTGAACAGCTAACGGCCACAGCTATTGGAGGACGTCCAGATAAGTAACCGTAGCAAATAATTAAAATTTCAAACTATTATATCTTTTGCAAGCTAAATTCCTCGATACAGTCAATTAGCCAATTTATTAATTTGTTCTTCATATTTATAAATTCAAATTTAAATTAATTTTTCTCACTAAAAATCAAAATCTATTTACTAATTTTAAACTAAACTCTTTACCTTATTATTGAGCTGACTGGCTTATCGAGTAGCCTTTAATAACTTGTTTTGATTTTATTTATAATTTTTGATGTATATCACTGACTTGTATTTGATTTTGCACTTCCGATTTATGACGTCAAAATATCGACCGTGGTACTATATTTTTATATATTTCTGCATACTGTTGACCATTGTCATATTTATATTTTTTTATTATTCATTTTCTTGTGTACAATATTGATTCCTCTTAAGCTGCAGGTAATTTTAATAATTAAGATTAGAAGCTTAGTACATATTATAGCTGTAACGCTGTTGGCCAGCGTTTGGACCATACCTACATATACTATTATTGTACTTGAAATAACTTTTGAAAAAAAAACAAAAAGAACAACTTATTTGATATTGGTATATGATTACAAACAAAATTTTGCGTTTCACTGCTGCTACCTACCTACAAGTGAGACCCTCATATCTAATTAATTATTTGGTATTCTGTGAAGGTAAGCTCATTGGTATAAGATAATATTTTGGTTTTTCGTTGCTTGGAATCGCTAGAGTTGTGCAACACTGGGCGATAATTCGTAATTATTATTGGCCTAGTACTTCATTAATTTATTTGATAAAGTAGAGTAATAATTAATTACGTGGCGCAAAATATTTAGATCTTAACCCAGCCCTTCTCCACTGTTGCTGTCGGCCTCTACTATTATCCTCCCCAGCTTGTACCAACTCTTAGGGTCTCCAACGCCTTGATGAATTCGAAATTCAGTATACTTTATTGATCATTAAATAAGTATCCGGTAAGTGAAAATTTCTGTGCCATAAAAGATTTAAATAAAATAACATTAAAAGCCATTGACTCAATGTCGGCCGAAAATTGGAAATCGTATGTTAAACATGTTCGTTCTAGTTAAGATAAATACTGGGAAGTAGAACTGAAACGGTTATTGATGATTTAGTTATCACACTAGGATCTTCAAGTAGTGACGACGAAACCACATCATTTTCAGAGGAAGACAACGATTTAGAAGGAATCGAACCATTAGAATCACAGCCGTCAACCTCAAAAATGACTTAGTTTTTATTCATATATTTTGTAAAATTGTTCATAAAGTAGCTGTCAATAAACTGCTTCAAAATAATTAATTTTCTGTTCAATACCGGGTGTCAAAAAATATCTAATATTGCAATTAATATTTGAAAAACTACAGAACTCATATTTGTCCAAAATTAACACATCAATGTAGTTACAGTAGGGGAGCCAGCACTGATTCTAGTGAACAAGATTTATCAAAATTTTAACTTATGCAGTTCGACTTTAGGCTATTCGGGTATGCCAAAAGTGACCATTTGTCTCCGTCTGTCATATTACTTTGTACAAGGGGCGTCATTGTGAAGTACTATACAGGGCGTTTCCTAATTGCGTGCTAATGTTAAAGGGGGGTGATTCTTGGACCTTTTTAAGAAAAAAGTTTAATATGAACCTAAAAATTTTAACTTTGGAGAAACAGGGTTTTAAAAAAAACATTTTTTTTAAATCCTAATTCTGATGCTATTATAGATAAATAACTGTGTGAAATTTGATACACGTCTTTTATGCATAAAAGGACATTTTTTATTAACAATCAATTTTTGAAATTTCTACCAGTGGCGTGCATATGTAATTAACCTGTGTAAATCCGTATGCTCCTTAATGCATAGAAGACGTGTATCAAATTTCATGTGGTTATATACAATAGCATCAGAATTGAGATGAAAAAAATGTTTTCTTTTTAAACTTTACCATCCTGTATCTCAAAAGTTAAGACTTTTAGGACATAAAAACGCCCCCTTTAACATCAGCACACAATTAGAAAACTCCCTGTATAGTACTTCACAACGACGGCCCCTGTATAAAGTGATATGACAAACGGAGACCGACGGCCACTTTTGGCATACCGAGAGCCCAAAGAACTGCATAAATTAAAATTTTGATAAATCTCGTTCACTGGATCTGATGCTGGCTGCCCTTGTAAAATCTGGACTTGTAAATCGTGTATCACTATACTGGGTGGTCCAATAATAGTCGACTGAGGCAGTAGCCCGGGAACAGTTAATAACAGAACTCAAGAAAAAATATATTTATAGGTAAATCGATCAAGAAAAATCAAAATTAAATCATTTTAAAATTCGAAAGTTCGCCGTTTTTGCAACACAAAAGAGATATATAGAAGTGCGGTACACGAAAAAAAACAGACAAATATAGACAAAGGTTCATTAAGCATAGTTACATTTTTTAATTATCTGAAGTGCGTATAGTCAAAAAGGAGTGCCATATTATTTAAAGAACGACGGGACACCACTGGTTTAAAGAGATTTCTTGGCCGACCTTCCTAAAGCGATTGACTCCGCCAGGTTTTCTTTCGTGTCCCGCACTTTATCACTACATTTGCAGCATAAAATCAAATGCACTTTATATGTTCTAACAAAGCTTGCCTTGTATCATCTTACATACCTCATAAAATCGAATGACGAGTCAAGACATTTTCCGGAATCCTAGAAAGAATCACTAATATGCCATTGCGAAAATGAACAACATCTAGAGCTTAACACTGATTATTTTTTACTCTCATTTCCAAAGATCTGAAGAGGACAATACATACGCAAAATTGTTGTTTCTTAACAAAAATAATTTATTCCAGAGCACAATCGTAGAAGTGTTCTAAATAAAAACGTGACTGTCGTTAAAGTTTTTTTAATTGAATTTAAAAACTATTGCAGACACTACTAACGTTTTATTATTTTGTTTTAAAAAAAAAGAGCAACTTTGCAGTAAAGTCTGAAACTTAAGTTTCGAAATGAAAATTTCGTTATTTTATTATTTATTTAAAGTTCACCTCGGACCTATGTCATAGTATCAAGCTAGATAGTATCCATTCTTTCAAACCTTCTATCCTAGTTATTCTACTATAATACCCACCTATAGAAAAAATCTTAGGCTTGATACTATGACGTAGGTCTGGGGTGAGTTGGATCTTGGTTATGAGGAATCACTTAAAGACTCTATTACAAAAATATCATATAAGAATGAAATAATAAATACCATAGATTTTTCGGGAAAGTAATTAGATTTTGACGTACTTTTAACTTTTTGAAAAGTTAGGCTAGTTTTTGAAAGGGAAAATATATGTTTAAGATTCTAGAGAAAATAAGAATTTCTCTTACGAGAGTTATGGAAGTTATACTAAAAAAGGGAGAATTTCAGGTAGCAATAAATGTTTCTGCTAATACTGAAATTGCCCACTCGAACTGTCTACTTTTTGTTAGGTCTCATGCTAATTGCAAAAAATATTTTATTTTATACGTACTTTCAGAATACTGGGGAGGATTAGCAGCATCTTCAGTAGCAACAGGGGCACTGGAATTAGGCTTAACAACTACCAAGGAACTCACATCAGTTACAAAGGAGTACTTCAAAGCTAATCTGAAAATGCACAACATAATTTTAATAATTAAGCAATTTTAGAAAGATGTAATTTCATGCATAACATGATATTAACATTTTATTTTATAACATTTATTTACTAAAATTCTGTATCTAAAATTCATGGCAAGTAGATACCGAATTATTAATTACCTAAATTACTAAAAATGTTTACCAATATTCCTTTCCAATGCAGCAACTAATAAATTAGTACCTCAAACATTAATATCACACATCTGGAATATCTCCATACATATCAGGTGCTAATTGAAGGATTGGAAAAATTAAAGTACAAAAATTAGTTGGATTTGTCAGGTTTGGTCTATGCCAAGATGTATAGGTTTATAGAAAATATTTGAATATAACTTTAGGGTTTAAAATTAATAATTAACAAATAATAGTATGTTATAATATTAGTAGGAATAAGTGGTACAACTGGCAACAAGCTTATAAAATCGGTACTTAATGTTCAACGCGGATTTAAAATAGGACTTTGATTTGACAGGTTTAAGTTGCCTAAATTATACATAATGACTGATGGATTTTTTATTTTATCTTTAATTTTGAGTTTAATCATATTAATATTATTTATTTAGGTACCAATGATAAATAAACTCCTATTCCAAACAGCATGGTATAGACCGGCCTCGCATTTCAACCACTATAATGAAAAAAAAAAAAAATATATATATATATATATATATATATATATATATATTTATATATATATATATATATATATATATATATATATATATATATATATATATATATATATATATATATATATATATATATATATATATATATATATATATATATATATATATATATATATATATATATATATATATATATATATATATATATATATATATATATATATATATATATATATATATATATATATATATATATATATATATAAGTATATATATTATATATATATATATATATATATATATATATATATATATATATATATATATATATATATATATATACATATATATATATATATATATATATATATATATGTACATATATATATATATATATATATATATATATATATATATATATATATATATATATATATATATATATATATATATATATATATATATATATATATATATATATATATATATATATATATATATATATATATATATATATATATATATATATATATATATATATATATATATATATATATAATATACATATATATATATATATATATATATATATATATATATATATATATATATATATATATATATATATATATATATATATATATATATATATATATTTATATGTATATATGTATATATGTATATGTATATGTTCGTATAATTGTTCAGACTGAGTAAATTTGAATAAATAGAACTAAGGTCTTCGATATCAGCTCTCTTATTTAACGAATTAGGATTCAGAAATATTTCCACCATTTCCAGAAACAGTCTCTTGTTATAATTAGTTTCCTTACATAATATTTGGGTATCATTAAAGTTGAATAAGTGCCCTGATTAATTTGTGTGTTCTGAAAGTGCACAAGTATTTTTCATTAATCTACAGTCGCTTTTATGCGAAGTTATTCTGTCTTTTAGGACCCTAGAGGTTTGGCCTATGTAAATACCCTCACACTCTGAACAAGGAATACTGTATACAATGTTTGATGTTTTTTGTATTTCATCCCTATCTTTTAATTTTGTAAAAGTGTTGCCTACTATTTTATTATGTTTAAAGGCGATTTTAATTGAAGGGTCATACTTGAACAACTTGGTTATTTTTGTTGAAATTTCTTTTATGTAAGGTAACGAAAAATAGTACCTCGGTCTATTTTGAGAATCGAAGGCACTGATGTTGAGACTTATTCCATCATTTCTCTCTCCAGGGTTGATTATTGGAGCTGTGTTATATAATAGTTTTTTTAATAACTTTTGTGGATATGAATTCTTGAGGAGAATATCATACAATTTTTTAAGTTTTTTCTAAGTAGACTAGGCGTAGTAGTAGCCCCTATTATTGGGCAGGATACACAGCAAATATTAAGTTATACAGATAAACAAATATATATCCAGCAATATAAATTATCAAATAGCTAACATATATAGTTAAATAACTAAAACTAAAATAACTTATCAAATATTGAACATACTATATAATTATAAATAACTAGAACTAACAGATTTAATATTTTTATCATTACAATGGAAAATATCCAAATAATCCTTCAAGCGATTGTGAATAGAATACATATTGTGCAGTGGGGAGAATTTTAAAACGTTCGTTCTAGATTTTGGAAGGTAGAATAATGGTGATGACCGAGTTGATCTAGCGGGCACGTGAAAAGTAACTTGAGATAGCAGATTAGGAGCAGACATTTTATTATTTATTAACTTGTACAGAAATATGAGCAGAAAATATTGTCTTCTTTTCTCAAGGGTGTCCCATTTAAATCTTAAAAGTAGACTTTGTCGGGAAATATCAAAAGGTGGGTAAGACCCATCAATTTTAAAACTCAGAAATTTTAAAAATTTATACTGCACGCTTTCTAATTTGTCAATATGCACTTGATAATTAGGGTGCCAAACAGAGGAGGCATACTCTAACCTACTACGAACCAGAGAATAAAAAAGTGAGCACAAGGTTTCAGATGACTTGAACTCCCGGCTAGATCGTATAAGAAATCCTAAAATCCGATAAGACTTGGCAACAATATCCTCGATGTGATGGATAAATGAAAACCTGCTATCAAATATGACTCCCAAGTCTTTAAAATTTTCAACTCGTTTCAGAGCAACACCGTCCATATGATACTCATACTGCATATGAATTCTACTTCTACTGAATGTTAAAACATTACATTTATTGATGTTAAGGGACAGTTTGTTTTTTTCACACCATTGACCAAGTGTAAGAAGATCAAGACTCAAGTTCCGGCAATCATCAAGACAGTCAATTGTGCGGAATATTTTTAAATCATCAGCATAAAGCAAACAATTATTATTCATACCGTTAACGATGTCATTTATAAAAATGTTAAAAAATAAGGGACCCAGGACAGACCCCTGGGGAACACCCGACGTGGCAACAAAAGTATCTGAAATATGACACCGATACTGCACAAATTGAGACCGACTTAAAAGGTAGCTTTGCAAAAATTTAACCAAGTTTCCCGAAAAGCCAAAACTGGATAATTTAGTAAGTAGGATACCGTGATCAAGACGATCGAACGCTTTAGAAAAATCTGTAAAAATAACGTCAACCTGTGTATTACAATCCAGGCTCTCAGCAATGTATTGAGTAATAGTACAAAGATTTGTTACAGTCGATCTACCAGATACAAAACCATGTTGTTGATGAATTAGAAGAGGAGTAACGTAAAAAGATAACTGGGCGTGAATAACAAATTCAAAGACTTTGCTAAAATTGCATATTATAGCAACAGGTCGATAGTTTTCTATTTTACTCCTATCATCTTTTTTAAAGATTGGGCAGATTTTTGATTTTTTCCATACATCTGGAAAAGTGCAGTTTTGCACACATAAATTAAAAATAACTGCTAAAGGTTTGGCAAAAGCACTTGCGCAGTCTCGCACAATAAATGAAGGGATAAGATCAGGCCCAGTGGTAAATTTAACTTTTAGTTTCTTACATGCAGTTTCAGTGGCTTCAGGCGTTATGTTAAACAATGAAATTAAAACATGACTAATATTTGAATCATATGTGTGCGCATAATCAGTAGATGTTATAAAAGATTCCTTAAACATATTTGCAAATGAGTTAACAATGTCCATAGGGTTGTTCAGTTCGGAATTTAGGTAAGACATCGTAGAAGGCAGAGTACCGCATGACTTCCTAGAATTTATATAGGACCAGAATGACTGGGGATTACTCTTAAATTTTGTTTCTACATTAGCTAAGTAGGATTGGTAGGATATGTTAATGAGATATTTTACCGTCCGCCTGGTTAGTTTAAAAGCTTCATAATCATTTACTCGCTTGCACCGCTTATACGTAAGCCACTGGGATTCCTTCTTTTTTAATAAAATCCGTATATCACTTGTAAACCAAGGAGGATATTTACTATGTTTAGCCTGCGTTATCGGAACTGTATCTATGTATATATATATATATATATATATATATATATATATATATATATATATATATATATATATATATATATATATATATATATATATATATATATATATATATATATATATATATATATATATATATATATATATATATATATATATATATATATATATATATATATATATATATATATATATATATATATATATATATATATATATATATATATATATATATATATATATATATATATATATATATATATATATATATATATATATATATATATATATATATATATATATATATATATATATATATATATATATATATATATATATATATATATATATATATATATATATATATATATATATATATATATATATATATATATATATATATATATATATATATATATATATATATATATATATATATATATATATATATATATATATATATATATATATATATATATATATATATATATATATATATATATATATATATATATATATATATATATATATATATATATATATATATATATATATATATATATATATATATATATATATATATATATATATATATATATATATATATATATATATATATATATATATATATATATATATATATATATATATATATATATATATATATATATATATATATATATATATATATATATATATATATATATATATATATATATATATATATATATATATATATATATATATATATATATATATATATATATATATATATATATATATATATATATATATATATATATATATATATATATATATATATATATATATATATATATATATATATATATATATATATATATATATATATATATATATATATATATATATATATATATATATATATATATATATATATATATATATATATATATATATATATATATATATATATATATATATATATATATATATATATATATATATATATATATATATATATATATATATATATATATATATATATATATATATATATATATATATATATATATATATATATATATATATATATATATATATATATATATATATATATATATATATATATATATATATATATATATATATATATATATATATATATATATATATATATATATATATATATATATATATATATATATATATATATATATATATATATATATATATATATATATATATATATATATATATATATATATATATATATATATATATATATATATATATATATATATATATATATATATATATATATATATATATATATATATATATATATATATATATATATATATATATATATATATATATATATATATATATATATATATATATATATATATATATATATATATATATATATATATATATATATATATATATATATATATATATATATATATATATATATATATATATATATATATATATATATATATATATATATATATATATATATATATATATATATATATATATATATATATATATATATATATATATATATATATATATATATATATATATCTATATATATATATATATATATATATATATATATATATATATATATATATATATATATATATATATATATATATATATATATATATATATATATATATATATATATATATATATATATATATATATATATATATATATATATATATTAAAGAGAATGGTAGTCTTGACCGACTAGTTGAACAACAAGTAACCTAATTATTGGGGTATCGGTCCTAATTTAGAGCTAGATTTAAATTGCTTTTAAGCTACGCCAAGCTTTCGGTAATGATTATTACCTTCTTCAGGGCTGCAATATGAGAAGAAATTTGTTTTTTATCTCTGTATGCACATTAATTAGAAATTGAGGATTTTTAGAAAAAAACAGGTAGAAAATTGTACTCACTGCTTTGCAATTAGTATCGATAACTTCTTGCGAAAAACAAACACACTTTGACCTTAACATTAAAATTAGATTTTACATACTGGCAGGAATTCCTATTCTCCATATATTTTTATATTGAAATACGAAGCAAGTAAATTTCTTATGTAGGTTTTTTTGACATGTAAAGAATGTTATAGTACGTTCTGTCAGGATGATTGAAACACAGATCTAGGATTTAGCTATGTAATCACATCGATATACATCCAGATACAAAGAAAAATCAGTAGCTGAGAAATATCTTAATCAAACCAGAACAAGTATGAATTAAACGTCGAATTTATGCCTACGAAAAACTACTCGAATTCAAGAGACTGACTATAGAAAGGTATATGGATATAATACGTACAAATACTTATATTTTTTAAAAGGAAAATTCTGTGTTATTTAAACTATTATTGTTGTTCGTATAATTGTTCAGACTGAGTAAATTTGAATAAATAGAACTAAGGTCTTCGATATCAGCTCTCTTATTTAACGAATTAGGATTCAGAAATATTTCCACCATTTCCAGAAACAGTCTCTTGTTATAATTAGTATCCTTACATAATATTTGGGTATCATTAAAGTTGAATAAGTGCCCTGATTGATTTGTGTGTTCTGAAAGTGCACAAGTATTTTTCATTAATCTACAGTCGCTTTTATGCGAAGTTATTCTGTCTTTTAGGACCCTAGAGGTTTGGCCTATGTAAATACCGTCACACTCTGAACAAGGAATACTGTATACAATGTTTGATGTTTTTTGTATTTCATCCCTATCTTTTAATTTTGTAAAAGTGTTGCCTACTATTTTATTATGTTTAAAGGCGATTTTAATTGAAGGATCATACTTGAACAACTTGGTTATTTTTGTTGAAATTTCTTTTATGTAAGGTAACGAAAAATAGTACCTCGGTCTATTTTGAGAATCGAAGGCACCGATGTTGACACTTATTCCATCATTTCTCTCTCCAGGGTTGATTATTGGAGCTGTGTTATATAATAGTTTTTTTTATAACTTTTGTGGATATGAATTCTTGAGGAGAATATCATACAATCTTTTTAAGTTTTTTCTAAGTAGACTAGGGTGAGAAATTTATTTTTTGACAGTACATATTATTACATATATTAATCAAAGTATTATAAACAAATTTTAGGCACCCCCATGGGGGCCACTCTTTCTCCCATCATTTCTCAATACGTAATGGATAATTTGTTGGATGACTGCATTCCTAAACTGTCTTTTCAACTACCGTTTTTAAAAAAATACGTGGATGATTTAATCACTTCTGTACCTGGAGAAGGGGTAGAAGAGGTCTTATAAGTGTTTAATAGCTATAACCAATACATTCAATTTACAGTAGAAAGGGAAACTGACAATAGTGTTCCGTTTTTGGACACCAAACTAATTAGGAATGACAACAACCAGATTTTACTAGACTGGTACATAAAACCTACCAGTTCTGGTAGATATCTTAATTTCCATTCCAACCACCCCAAAAAAATAAAGATCAATCTAGTATTCGCTCTAAAAACACGTATTGAAAGGATTTCTCACCCTAGTCTACTTAGAAAAAACTTAAAAAATTGTATGATATTCTCCTCAAGAATTCATATCCACAAAAGTTATTAAAAAAACTATTATATAACACAGCTCCAATAATCAACCCTGGAGAGAGAAATGATGGAATAAGTCTCAACATCAGTGCCTTCGATTCTCAAAATAGACCGAGGTACTATTTTTCGTTACCTTACATAAAAGAAATTTCAACAAAAATAACCAAGTTGTTCAAGTATGACCCTTCAATTAAAATCGCCTTTAAACATAATAAAATAGTAGGCAACACTTTTACAAAATTAAAAGATAGGGATGAAATACAAAAAACATCAAACATTGTATACAGTATTCCTTGTTCAGAGTGTGAGGGTATTTACATAGGCCAAACCTCTAGGGTCCTAAAAGACAGAATAACTTCGCATAAAAGCGACTGTAGATTAATGAAAAATACTTTTGCACTTTCAGAACACACAAATTAATCAGGGCACTTATTCAACTTTAATGATACCCAAATATTATGTAAGGAAACTAATTATAACAAGAGACTGTTTCTGGAAATGGTGGAAATATTTCTGAATCCTAATTCGTTAAATAAGAGAGCTGATATCGAAGACCTTAGTTCTATTTATTCAAATTTACTCAGTCTGAACAATTATACAAACAACAATAATAGTTTAAATAACACAGAATTTTCCTTTTAAAAAATATAAGTATTTGTACGTATTATATCCATATACCTTTCTATAGTCAGTCTCTTCAATTCGAGTAGTTTTTCGTAGGCATAAATTCGACGTTTAATTCATACTTGCTCTGGTTTGATTAAGATATTTCTCAGCTACTGATTTTTCTTTGTATCTGGATGTATATCGATGTGATTACATAGCTAAATCCTAGATCTGTGTTTCAATCATCCTGACAGAACGTACTATAAGATTCTTTACATGTCAAAAAAACCTACATAAGAAATTTACTTGCTTCGTATTTCAATATAAAAATATATGGAGAACAGGAATTCCTGCCAGTATGTAAAATCTAATTTTAATGTTAAGGTCAAAGTGTGTTTGTTTTTCGCAAGAAGTTATCGATACTAATTGCAAAGCAGTGAGTACAATTTTCTACCTTTTTTTTCTAAAAATCCTCAATTTCTAATTAATGTGCATACAGAGATAAAAAACAAATTTCTTCTCATATTGCAGCCCTGAAGAAGGTAATAATCATTACCGAAAGCTTGGCGTAGCTTAAAAGCAATTTAAATCTAGCCCTAAATTAGGACCGATACCCCAATAATTAGGATACTTGTTATATATATATATATATATATATATATATATATATATATATATATATATATATATATATATATATATATATATATATATATATATATATATATATATATATATATATATATATATATATATATATATATATATATATATATATATATATATATATATATATATATATATATATATATATATATATATATATATATATATATATATATATGTATATGTATATAATTATTCAATTTGTTTCTTAAACCCGGTATATATTAATTGGACTTCTTTCTTGGGTATAGGTTTATTTACAAAATCAAACAATGGGATTAACTTGACGTTTCGCCTATCATAGTAGGCTTTCTCAAAAATTGCTCATTCCTTTATTTTTTTTTTTTGGTATATATGGCTTTCCTTCCCTATCTACAATTAATTTAAAAAACATTTAGTGGTCTAATTATAAAATGACATTACAATTTTTCTAAAACTGATTTAAAATTTTATACTATTGACAATAATTATTACAAAATTAATAAAATAAGGCTACATACCTCGAAAAATACATGATGATTATTCACTTATATTTGAACGATAGGTAGCAAGTTAGTGGTTTGCCAGACAACTCATGGCACAGTTTTAGGTAAAAAAGTGATCTTATCGTAGTACGTTTTTTTTGAGGAATTCATAGGTCTTGTTTGTCATTTACTGCATTTTTTTCTTTTTTTATGTGAATCATTTCTTTGATAATTAATTTCTGATACAGGTTGTCTTCATCAATGATTTTGGTTTCAGAAAAATTAAATTCGTGTTTTGTGCTTTTTTCACACAAACATGAATATATATATATATATATATATATATATATATATATGTGTTATATCACTCACAAATTCACTTTTATAAAATATTTTTATTTACAAAATCAAAAATTAAACTAACAGTATAGAAGCTTAAAAACGAATCATAATTTTATTTACAATTTACACTATTTATATGAAAGACGAATGCTGCGTCAGTGGGAACTTGCTTGCTGGGCAGATTCTGCTGACGAGGCTTCTCGGTACTCGCCGTCTCCTTGAGATAACCGACATCTGATACAGTGGGAACTAAGGGCATCGTACTTGAAGGTGACATTGCTCGTGAGAAAAGATATAACAATTCCCCCATTAAGATGAAAGGTGACGCGTGGTGACAACTTTCAGGTCCTCTGCTTATTGAGGTTGAGTTCAATCCCTTCACTTTCTTCAATCGGGTCGCCAAGGCGGATGCTCGGTCTCCTTCTGGGAATTATTTTTCTCCATTGAATAACGTTAGATTTTTTTTTTAAGTGGAGAGGGTGGATTGTCATCATCGTTAGTGGCTACTCCAATCATGATGTTGATATATATATATATATATATATATATATATATATATATATATATATATAATATATATGCATATAAATATATATATATGTATATATATATATATATATATATATATATATATATATATATATATATATATATATATATATATATATATATATATATATATATATATATATATATATATATATATATATATATATATATATATATATATATATATATATATATATATGAACATGCCAGCTATTTGCTGATAGATATCCAGAAAAACAGAAACCGTCACCGAACAGCGTTAAACAAATGTTGGAAAACTATAAAAATTTTGGAAACGTCAAGGCAAAAATTAATAAGAGGCCCATTGTTGATAATGAAAATGTCGAGATTGCAATTCTGGGATATTTTGTAGCATATCCAATGACATCCCTAAGAAACGTGGCAATATGACATCCCTAAGAAACGTGGCAATACAATCAGGAATCTCGAGGAACTCCGTGCATAGGATTCTGTTAAAACATAACTTCCAACCTTATTTAATATCATTGGTTCAACACCTAATAGACACTGATTTGCCAAAAAGAGTACAGTTTTGCAAGTTTATTTTAACAATGATACAAGATAACCCTAGATTTTTGGACAAAATAATTTAAATATATTAAATATATATATATATATATATATATATATATATATATATATATATATATATATATATATATATATATATATATATATATATATATATATATATATATATATATATATATATATATATATATATATATATATATATATATATATATATATAGGGTGATCAAAAACTGACATTAATATACTTTAAAAAATCGTTAAAAGTTACTTTTTTCAAATGGAAACCCCTAATTTTTATAATTTTATCTTATTTAACACTGAAAATAAGGGTGACTTTGTATAAAGTTGTCTATTCCAAAAATTTGTAGTTTTTGAGTTATTGACGATTTAATATTTTTTATTCTAATAATACCAGACGGCTTCTAAGTTTTCTTGTAAGTTGGCCATGACGGGCAGGTCTGGCGAGAACAAAACCAATTGGTTACTATAGAAACGTAATATTTGTTGTCGTTTGACAATTACCTACTAAAATATTATTTATTTATTATAGTAATTATAATAATCATTAAACTAATAATCATGCCGGGGCGATTAAATTACACACACGAGGATTATTTGAATTTGTTTATTATCTATGGGGAATCTAACAGAGTTTTAACAAGAACATGCCAGATATTTGCTGATAGATATCCAGATAAACAGAAACCGTCACCGAACAGCGATAAACAAATGTTGGAAAACTATAAAAATGTTGAAACCGTGAAGAGAAAAATTAATTAAAGAAAGCCTATTCCTATTATACTCTAGTCTACACAAGAGCACAAAATGTCCACCTTGTACTTCCAAACAATTTTCGCATCTTCGAATAAATCCCTCGTTGGTGGCCGCTCTAATTGAAGCTGGAGATAAACTTTCGAAAGCGTCCCTTACCCTTGCCATACAGTCCTGTTTCGTTGTTACTGGATTAAAATAAACGATTCTTTTTATCGTTCCCCATATTAAATAGTCTAAGACTGTCAGATCGGGGGAACGAGGAGGTCACAGGAAAGGTCCATTGTTGGCAATCCACTTGTCGTAAAACGTAGCTTGTAAAAAGTTAGTAACTGCAACGGTTCTATGTGGTGGGGCGCCATCGTGTTGGGAGAAAATTTGACTATGTTCTGCCAAAGGTAAATTACTTAAATATTCGTTGTCCAACTCTTCAAGAATATTCAGATATCTTCCTTCTACAAAAGTTTATAGACATAATTTTACGGAAAGAAATGCTTTGATAATATTCATCGATTTATTGATTTAAGAAGAAACAAAATACATAAAAAATCAATTAATTTAATCTGAAGAGTGCTCAATAAAAAAAAGATGGTTAGTATTTCGCGACTTCCTAAAGTATCCTGTTTAAATAGCTTGTAAATACCTAACTAAAGATAACTTTCCTATAAAACTTGGGACGATATATTTTTTTAGATATGATGTGTTACGGTATGTGGACCAGTATTTGTATGAAGTAGTGAAGTGTGACCTGTATAAATAATTTAATTTAATTTATTTATGTAATAATATTTACTAAATGATTTATCTAAATTTGGATTGACGGTAAATTGATAAAAAAATTATTGTAATATTACCTAAATGGATTATTTTTCATTAAAAAAGTCCTTGTGTTTAGGCAATGTATAACTTACCATTCAAATTTTCTTCGTAAAAATTCAGTTTTATTATTCCAATATTCCTTACTGCACAAAATACATTAAATTGACAGGATTCTTGAAAGTTCCGCGATCTTACTGCATAAGGATTCGAATCACTCCAAAAAGGGGAATTGTGTCTATTGAAAAGGCCATTTTTAGTAAATTTTGCTTCATCGGTCCAAATTATATTGTCCAAAAATCTAGGGTTATCTTGTATCATTGTTAAAATAAACTCGCAAAACTGTACTCTTTTTGGCAAATCAGTGTCTATTAGATGTTGAACCAATGATATTAAAGAAGGTTGGAAGTTATGTTTTAACAGAATCCTATGCACTGACTTCCTCGAGATTCCTGATTGTATTGCCACGTTTCTTAGGGATGTCATTGGATATGCTACAAAATATCCCAGAATTGCAATCTCGACATTTTCATTATCAACAGTGGGCCTCTTATTAATTTTTGCCTTGACGTTTCCAAAATTTTTATAGTTTTCCAACATTTGTTTAACGCTGTTCGGTGACGGTTTCTGTTTATCTGGATATCTATAGCAAATAGCTGGCATGTTCTTGTTAAAACTCTGTTAGATTCCTCATAAAAAAATCCAATAATCCTCGTGTGTGTAATTTAATCGCCCCGGCATGATTATTAGTTTAATAATTATTATAATAAATAAATAATATTTTAGTACGTAATTGTCAAACGACAATAAATATTACGTTTCTATAGTAACCAATTGGTTTTGTTCTCGCCAGGACTCCCTGTCATGGCCAACTAACAAGAAAAGTTCTGGCCGTCTGGCATTATTAGAATAAAAAATGTTAAATCGTCAATAACTCAAAAACTACGAATTTTTGGAATAGACAACTTTATACAAAGTCACCCTTATTTTAAGTGTTAAATAAGATAAAATTATAAAAATTGGGGGTTTCCATTTGAAAAAAGTAACGTTTAACGATTTTTTAAAGTATATTTATAATGTCAGTTTTTGATCACCCTATATTTATTTATTATAAAAATATCAGCACAGGCCACTAAAGTGGATCCTTTTGGACAAGGACCCGCAAATAAATAATAGAGACTTCGATAAGCAGATATTTATAGTTATGTCTAGACCTGGAAACGTCATTTTTTACATAAACTTCAAAATATCTCAAAAATAGTTCAACTTAGGTATAGGATATTATACATGGAATATACCTAGAATTTTTCGACGAATCCAAAAATTCGATAATATACAGGATGTTCTATTTAAAAAAAGAAAGTTGACGTCTACTTCCGTTATAACCGGAAGTGCCGCCATCTTGAAAATATTTTGGGCGAATTGCCCCCATCGACTTTTTCGAAAATTTCAAATTTTTCCAAAGCCTACTTTCTGAGAAATCGATCGCCGCAGTTCGTCGTGGGACACCCTGTATATATATATATATATATATATATATATATATATATATATATATATATATATATATATATATATATATATATATATATATATATATATATATATATATATATATATATATATATATATATATATATATATATATATATAATATGTTATATCACTCGACTTAAATTTCACTTTTTAAAAAATATTTTTATTTGCAAAATCAAAAATTAAACTATTTATATGAAAGACGAATGCTGCGTCAGTGGGAACTTGCTTGCTATCAACCATAAATTCTGGCTGATTTCTTGAATGTTATAGTTTTTGGCAAGAATGACTAAAACTTGGCATGTTCTGGGTAGATGATGTAGTAGCTCTTCAGAAGCTGAGCCTCGCAGACTGCAGTATCAATTGGGTATGGCAGGATGTTGGAACAGACGAACATACGGTTGCCAAGTGGTTTGCTGAACTCAATATTGCGGATGGTTGTATAAAGTAAAGAATCATCATTTCGCGCAATTAGCTTATTAGTTATTAACAAAATGTGATGAAGGCCTGTTCGATTATCCAGAATCGGTATAGGATATAAGTGATAGAGAGTGTATTTTTCAGGTTCGACTAAAGGTATGTCTAGTACAAAAATTTTTCTAGTGTCTAATTGATATGCCTTTAATTCTATTATGTCGACATATTGAGCTACGTTTAAATAATATATCGGTAAGGGAAGATTATTCTTCTGCAATGACTGCGATATATGTTTTAATGAGTCTACTGAATCAAATGGAGTGATGATTGAACTGTGCAAAATTTTTAAACGTGCAAATGTAACAGCGTTTATAGCATCGTTCAAAGTATTTTCGATAAATGAATAGCTTTCTGTTAGTGATTCGCACAAGTCTAGGATATCGAGTGTGATTGATAAAATTTCAGATGATCGGAAATATCCATAATTCATTCGCGAATTTCTTTAATATCATTATTAAAGGTTTCCTCGTCGATTTGAAGTTTTTGAGTGGTTTCGGTAAAGCTTTTGATAACAGAGGTAGTTACAGATGTTTGATTTTTCAAAAGATTTTCTATTTGGTATTCATCGTGGGTTAACTTTTTGATGCAGTCATTGAAATATTTACCATCGGAGGCGTCAAGATTACCAGTTATTGATTTCCAAATGGTTCCAATACCATTAAGAATACCACGTTTTTCTCTAAAAATGTACTTTTTAGTGTCGGCCATTATTTCAGTGTACTTTTGGTTAACGGCATTTGATATTTATTTAAGGAGACTAACATGAGTTTGAACTTGCGGCTTAAAGGCTTTCATTCGCGGTACGTCTTCGTCTATAGCGTTTAATAAGCTTTCTAATATTTTGTCATTATTACTGATTGTTTCTTTGATTGGTCCGAGGTCTTTGTAAACAAGGAGGGTTCATTTATCATTTGAGATTTTTACGGTCGCTTCTTCATGAAAGAAAATTCCTAAGGTGTTGTTTATTGGTGTTAGAGTGTATTGGGACTGAGTGGCTGCTGAAAGTGCCAAGAACCTAGAAGAGAAAAATTACTCATAGTATGGTTTCAGTCTATCAAAATTTATTTTAGATTTTGTTTAGTTTCGGGGTTTATCAGAATTGCTGAATTTTGTAAAATTTCGATTATTTCGAATGGACCGTTAAATTTATTTTGGCTTTTGTCCTTGATTTGTAACTCTTTAATGTATACTTTATCTCCTACATTATATTCATAGGGTTGAGAAGAAACATTTTGGTCAAAACGTTCTTTGGCTTTTTCTTTTTGTTGACATGTTCTGGCTCGGGCTGTTTTATAAAGGTATTGCATGCGATTGTTTAGATCTTGCATATATTTGGAAATAAGACGTTTTTCATTATATAGGATTTCGGGTGGTCTAGATGAGGTGTGTCCAAAAATAAGTTCGTAAGGTGTGAAACCGTGCGTTTTATTTTTGGTATTGTTATAACATATAGTTGCATAAGGAAGAACATTAAAAGGGTGTTCGTCAGGGTTTTCAGTTTGATTAGCTTGTATCATTTCACTAAGTGTCGCGTGAAAACTCTCAACAGAGCCGTTTGATTGAGGGTGTCCTACGCTAGAGAAACTTAGTTTGATATCGTAAAGCTCACAGAGGTCATTCATTAAGGTGTTTTTGAATTCTCGGCCATAATCACAATGTATACGTAACGGGATTCCGTAATGTTGAAAAAATACAAGAAGTGTATTAACAACAGATTTTGCTCTTTTATCCTCTATAGGGTATGCTTGTGTAAATTTTGTTAGTTCGTCACGAAGTGTTAGGGCGTAATTTCGAGTTTGGTATTCAAATATGTCTATATTTATTCTTTCAAAAGGTGTTTCTGTTACGACTAGGGGACTGCTTAGATTGTTACGACAGATTTTTACTTTTTGGCAACTTTTAGTAAGTATGCTTGGCCAATTGTATTTTTCTTTTATGCGTCTTAACGTCTCGTTAATTCCGAGATGTAAGTTGGTTTTTCCGCGATGGTAATGATCTAAGATCTGAGGTATTTACATATTGTTCTAGAGGCATAACCAATGGGTAAATCTTTGCCAATGGGACCTTGGGAAAGTACAGCGCCTATCGCAAATGCGCTTGCATCCGTTGTTAGTAGGAAAGGCTCATCGAAATTTGGACAGATGAGAATTGGGTCAGAAGTCAATAATTGTTTTAGTTCGTCGAAAGCTTGACGACAATCTGAGTCGAAATCAAATTTGATATCTTTTTTCAATAATCTGGTAAGAGGCTTTGATATTTTCGCAAAGTTTGGAATAAACTTACGATAGTAACCAGCTAAACCCAGAAAGGATTTTATGTCTTTTGGATTTTTTGGTTCTGGGAATTTCTGTATACAATCGATTTTAGCGGGGTTAGGTTTAACTCCGTCCTGAGTGATTAGGTGACCAAGGTATGCTACCTCTTTTCTCAGGAACTCACATTTGTCAGGTTGTATTTTGAGATTTGCTTTTCGAAGGCGTTTAAAAACTTCGCGTAGCGTGTGATGTGATCATGGATTGTAGGTGAGTACACAATGATGTCGTCCATATAGACGAGACAACGTTCATTGAGAATGCCTAGAAGGATGTTGTCCATTACTCTCTGGAAAGTGGACGGGGCATTTTTAAGGCCAAAGGGCATTATTATACATTCGTAGTGTCCGTTCTCGACAGAGAAAGCAGTTTTTGGAATATCTTTAGGGTTTATCTCGATCTGGTGGAATCCTGAAGCTAGATCCAGGGTTGTAAAATACTGGCACTTGCCTAGCTGATCCAAAAAAGCGGAAATATTAGGAAGTGGGTACTTATCATCTACCGTGGATTCATTCAGTTTACGATAATCTATGACTACTCTACATTTTTGTTTTCCTGAGGAATCAAGTTTCTTGGGGACGACCCAAACTGGAGATGATCAAGGTGAAATAGAGGGTTTTATGATTCCTTGTTCTAACATTTTATTAACCTGAGTTTTTACCTCTTCTTTGTGAATATGGGGATACCTGTATGATTTGGTGAAAACAGGCTTTGCACCATTGGTGTCAATTTGGTGTTTAATTTCGTTGGTAAAGGTAAGATTGTCACTTTCGAGGTAAAATATGTCCTCAAAATCTACGCAAAGATTGGTAATTATTTCTTTTTCTTCTTCGTTAAGATGCTGTAAACGAAGTTGGCACTTAATGTCGAGAATACGTTTTGGAGATAGTTGTTTTTCAGATAAATTGTAATTGAGTAGCGAATGAGAACAAAAATATTCGATTTCAATATTTGATAAATTAATGGTTTTCGGGATGGCGTTTGCATTAACCACAGAACTTAGAAATTCACCTTTCTCAATGACATGGTCAATTGCGTTGGGGATGTGAACTTTTTCGATTCCTTGCTTAGATAGAATAGGATCGGTGTTGACTAATTCACAACGTAATTTAAAAATTTGTTCGGTCCTACCTTCAATTTAATTTCGTTAGAATTGTTTAAGTTAGTTATTTTATTTTTTTATTCGAGGTTTTCTTCTGTCTTAAACAGTGGTAAAGTTTTAAAATTTGTAACAAGTTGTTTATTTTTTTAAGTCGATGGTGCATTCATAGTGTTCTAAAAAGTCGAATCCTAGAATACCATCGAAATCAATATCTAAATCGTATATGTAAACTTTATGTGGGTTTCCGGCTTGAAAAGAAACTAGGGTTGATTCGATGATAAGAAATTTTTGGTCTGTGATGCCTTGAATCCTAACGTTTTCGGGAAAACGTTGGGGAAATTGTTTTACTGTATTTTCTTTAAATATTGTAATTCCTGCTCCGGAATCTATAAGTAGTTTAAAGGTGTTGGATGTGTCTTTTATGTAATATTAATAATATTAATGTAATTTTACCTTTTATAGTTTATTTTGACAAAAACCATGATACTTGTATCCTAGTGTTAATTACTATTTCACATAATATTAATTAAATGTGAATATACCTATCTGTAAAACACTAAAATCTTCCCCTTTTCTAGATGTTATAATCAATGTTCGAATAGCGTATTCGGTAGAGCATCGCATTCCAGTTCTTTAGGTCCAAAGATCGAAACTCAAGAATAGAGACTTTTTTAGTTTTAAATTAATATGCATCTAGTATTCATTTGAGAGCTTAGTTGGAGGGGCTTGTGACGTCAGAGTTCACCATTCCTATAAGTAACATTTGATACTTGCCGTAAAAGTAAAAGTTAAAGGGAATTCTCGGAAGTAAATTTTACGACAGTCCGAAAAAAGTTTCGATACCGCATCCATATCTACTTTTGTCCAAAAGTGTTGCATTTTTACAGATATACAAAACTGCTACTACATGGACTACTTCCTTTCGAGGATTTAAATTATTAATGAGGTCGCAATTACATTCCACAAAAAATTATCCATTATAAATTAGATTTACTTTTCAGGAATTTCAATTTTGTTATTTGAAAATTCATCACCAAAAATAAAATCTGTGGATTTTCCCTGGAATCTGCAATTTGTTTTTTAAAAAACTTTTTATTTGTATTTATCACCTATGTGTTTACTTTTAAAGATGTTTTTGCATTAATAGTTTTTCACTAAGTTAATATAATAGCGATACAGTTCGCATGGTCTTGAGAATATTAAATTTCATATATTCATATCCATTAGCTTCATAAGCTGTAAATCGTAATGCCCGATACTCACAATTCGTTTATTCCTCCATTCGTACATTCGTCCGCATAGTGTAGAGGGTTCGGTTCATCCACTCGATTCGTTACGAGGCGATACCTTCTTTTGGAAAATAATCAAGTAGGCTTTGATCTCGGCGAACCATTCGCCCGAATCTAATCTTTTCTTTCTTCTTTCTTCCACTAATATGAATGAACGAATGGGCGGAACACATTCATCAATTTTAATTTAAAACGTTCACATGAATTTCATGTTTGAAAATACATATGTAAAAACAAACGATTTGATGCGGACGAATGGTTCGCCGAGGTCAAAGCCTACTTGATTACCGGCCTAAAAGACGGAAACGACACGCAATGAAAATGAATGGACAAATAGTGAGTAGCGGGCTTTAAGCGTAAAATCTATAATCTTTGAGCTAATAAACCTGGTTGGATATTTTAATTAAACATGTCTTTTGAATGCGATTAGGTAGCTAAACATTGTTATGAATGTAAGAGGGATAATTTTGTAGTAACTAATTTGGTTGCTCTAAGATTAGACTTCTTTGTAAAATTTTGCTCCCCTTAAAACCAACATCTGGATTTATTTCCGCTTCGAATCCAAGCCTTGCTTTTTAATTTGCAGATGGAGTTTTCCAACTTCTTATTGAAAATTTGTTCAATGTTTAATTTGACTTGAAAATTTGTGCATATACATAGACATTTATAAATCAAATTATATTCTTTCGATTGACTTAACGCTTTAAAATTATGTGCACACACACAATATATATATATATATATATATATATATATATATATATATATATATATATATATACATATATATATATATATATATATATATATATATATATAAAAAAAATTTTTTTTGATGCTAAAATTATAAAAATACGGACATTAATATTTAAGAGCCACACTATATATAAAACAATATTACCACGTAAAAATATATTTATATTCAACACTATACAAGTACATACCTTAAAATAAGCAGATATTTATTGACAGATTTTTATATATATATATATATATATATATATATATATATATATATATATATATATATATATATATATATATAATTTAAACAGGAACTGAGCTGAATGGTACTGTATACGACTAACTAATGCTGGCATTTGGAATCGCGCAAAAAGATCACGTTGATCACAACCTCTAGAAGGAAAAAACCCGTCATTTTGAAAACCAAGAATTTAAGAAATTTTCTTTGGACGGTTTCTAATTGAATAATGTATTTGCTATATATTGGGTCCCATATAACTGAACCATATTCCAGCCTTGAGAGCACATATCTGGCATATAAAGTTTTTATTGCTTGAATATTGGAAAAACTGCTAGAATTTCGTAAAACAAAACCTAACATCCTTATGGCTTTCTTGCAAACCTGATCAATATGATAAGAGAATGATAGTATTGGATCAAAAGTGACTCCGAGATCCAGAGTGTCGCAGCGCACAATTGTTTTTTCACCCAGCTCATATTGAAAAAGAGTAGGGCTCAGTTTGGTAGAGTATGTCATGGTAAAGTATTTATCAATGTTTAGAGGCAGATTATTTCTCTCACACCAGTTCTTAACCAATTCTAAATCTTCCTGTAAGGCAGCACAATCATCATGGCAATTAATGACATGAAAGAGCTTTAGGTCTCAAAAATTGCTTCCTTGGGGAGCGCCACTTGTGGCCTTGAATTTAAAAGATTTATAACCCCGAATCACAACGTAATGTGTGCGGTTAGTTAAATATGATTTAAAAAATGATAATAAGTTTTTGCTGAATCCCAAACAAGCCAATTTATTCAACAAAATAGAATGATCTACTCGGTCGAAGGCTTTTGAAAAATCATTATAAACTGTATCGACCTGCCCATGTTTATTTAGAGTATCCCCTACTAGTTGGGTAAAACAAGCTAGATTGCTAATTGTACTGCGAGAAGTGAAGAAACCATGTTGTTTCAGAGAAATGAGACCCTAGACCTGTGTAAACAATGACTCATACACTGACATTTCAAAAACCTTTGCAAATGCGCATAGTAGTGAAACAGGTCTATAATTTGATATTTCATTTTGATCGCCTTTTTTAAATATTGGAATGATCTTAGCCTTCTTCCATACTTCAGAAAAAGCATTCGTCTTTAGGGCTAAATTAAAAATGTGTGACAGGGGGACCGGTAGCACAGGAGCACAGTCCTTTGCCAAAAAAGAAGGTATATCATCTGGACCACAAGTACCTTTATTCTTGAATCTCTTCAGTGCCGACATAATAGTCTCATCAGACAGATTATCAATGCTGACAGTTAAATTAGAGGTGCAAAGGTCATTTGGTGTAGTTCGATTAGATGGCTTGGTAAACACGCTACCAAAAAAGTTTGCAAATGCATTTGGTATTTCTTTTGGGTCGGAGAACTGTAAATCATTGTTCCTCGCGACTTCAGGCAGTAAGGAAGACGATTTTTTTGCCTTGATGAATGACCAAAAAGTACTTGGATCATACGAAATAGAATTTTCCACCTTACTCAGATAATTCTTGTATGTAATATTGATCTTGCCTTTTATAAATCCTCTTAATTTATTGTACTGATGTCCATGAAATTCAGATTGTGACTTTTTAAATTTTTTGAAAATGTTATGTTTATGCTTAATGCATTTAATAATTTCTGGGGTAAACCAGATCGGAAATGTTCTCCTTCGTATGATTGATTTGGGTACGCAAGAATCTATTTTTTCGAACAATGTTTTATATAACTAATCACAAGCCTCATTAACATTTGTCATCCTAAAAATATCAGACCAGTCGACATTTAGCAATATGTCGTACAGACGAAGAAAATTGGCTTTTCGGAAATTATACCTATGCTGTGCCACGTTGACAGGAAAATGTTTGGTTTACCAGGATGTCGAGGCAGGGAAATATTCAGGGAGGGGTGATGACTATCCTCGTCAACTAATGGAAACTTCTCCCTGTGAGCCCTACACCCCTACCTACACATTTGAGAATACTAAATCAAGAATTCCATTATTTTCGTTATTAATATTATTGAGCTGTTCGAGATCGCAAAAGTTTACAAGATTACACAGAATGTCAACTTTTTGATCTGCAATATCATGTCTAGTAAAATTAGGTATGTTAAAATCACCTATGATTAATAAATTATTACCATAAAGAAATTGGAGATTTTCATTGCACTCATCGAGCGATAAAAATTCAGCATTAAATAAATTTGGTGGTACATATATAACAAGAACATATAATGTTGTATAATTTATGTATAATTTCGCCCCAACCATATCTACCTTTTTAACATTAATATGAACATCCTGAAGATCAATTTGTATTGGTTTAAACTCCTTCTTCACAGCCAATAACACACCGCCTCCTCTCGTTACTCTCATTCCCATAAAGTCCTTGTCACATTGAAAAACCGAAAATCGATTATCGAATAGCTCACATGAAGAGATGTTGCTCTGAATCCAGGTTTCCATAATTGCTATAACATCACTCTCATTTTCACAGATCGACTTATGAAACTGGCTGATTTTGGTATTGAGCCCTCTGACATTCTGATACAGGCAAGATAGCTCTAGACAGACTAGTTTGGATGATGACGACACACTGTTAGACAAACTTTCTAGTTTAAATTACCGTTCGTCTTGGTAATTTTCGGAATACCATAAACATATTTGATTTTGAGATTAGTTTCCCCGTGTTGAATTCTGGTGTTAAGAACTTCCTTTAATGCTTTAAACTCTTTGATTTGTTTGGGCGTTCTATCGAAGCTTAAGGAGATGTTCTTATAGATATCTGAGTTTTTTAGTTCATTTGCATTCCGAATAACAGCTCTAACATCACTTATGGACTCAAGTATGACTTTGAGGGGCCTAGTTTTTGCTGGACCTTCCCGACCAATACGAAAAACCTTCATATTCTGGATGTTGACAGCGGGGTAAGCTTTCAAAATAACATCAGCTGCTGTGTTAGTGTCCTGCTCTTTCTTAGAATGGCCATCATAATCTGAAGCCTTCCCAACACCAAAAATCATTATATTCTTCTAGCGCACTTGCCTATCACTTATCTCCCGAATGGATTCGCTCACAATCCCACAAGAACTAGTGATGCCCTTTGGTCCAGAAACATCATAGCCACACATTTGCCTTTTAATCAGCAATTTCCATTTGTAGATTGACGTTAATCTTAAGTTGGTCTTCATATTTGGCTAAAAGGTTTTTATGCTGCGATTCGATATCGATTAGTTTCTCCATGATATTGTGTAAAGACCCCTGATCGTTGGGACTCCGCATAGATTCAGTTTCTATGGAACTAACATTTATTTCCATACCGGCCCCTGGACCAATTGAGAGGCGATTTCGCCGCACGTTTGAGTTCGCGTTCCTTGTTGCCTGGAGCTTCGTAGTGTTTGATGTCTCTTGGCAAGAAACTTACATCCAAGTATCGATTTCTTCCACGAGATGACTTGCTTGTTAAATTCCCTGGTAGTGAGTCCGGAGTAGCCCTTATGGAACCAAGATAAACAAACACAACATGAAATCGTTGGTGTGTTTTCTCTAATTACAACCTCACGATGTGAGCACTTTAACGTTTTTGAGGGTTTAGGAGCCATACCAAAAAGATCCAATATTTGAACTAATTTAACTGTCCATGCAGATCAAGAAAAAAAACATAAACACAAGTTTGTTTATGTTGTTAATACCCGCACGTGTTAACTGCCGATATGAGAATTACTGCGGTTTTACTTGAAACTATACCTCTATTTGACGTTGGATATGTTATAAACCGACTCTCGTCCAAGAATTATATTTTTTGATTCTCTAACATCGAAAATAAAACAATCACATTACGAGCTCAACAACAGGATTTTGGCTGGGACAGCGCACACCAATATATATATATATATATATATATATATATATATATATATATAGAGCATCGCCGAATATTTTCCATGGCAAGGATACGAAATAAGAACATGTTTGACAAAATTTGCAGTGATTTATCAACTTATGGAGTTTTGAAATATAGAAAAAGGAAAAAAGCTCGTTCAGTCGTCTCTGAAGATTGTCAAATAAAGCCTTTGTTTTATTTCATTAAATATCCTACCAATTTTTTTTTAAGAAATGCACAAAGGTCTTTGTATTTTTCCATGACCAGCATACATCGAGTATTAAAAGAAAACAAAATATCCCCATATAAGTTCTTTCCAGTTCAATTTGTAAGTGAAGCTGATTATCAGACAAGACTGGATTTTTGCAATGCAAATCATGGACCTGAATTTTGAGAGAGGGATTTTTAAATAAAATCTTTGGACAGATGAGGCGATATTTTCCACAGCCGGAATGCATAACAAAAAAATAGTCATTACTATTCTGAGAAAAATAAACATTTGGTAAAGAAAATTAAAAGACAAGGACATCAAAGTGTTAAAGGGTGGTATGGTATATATAAACGACCGTATAATATTGGGCATAGCTTCACAGCAGTACAAGAGAATACACGACCTGAACTGATTTAAGTTTTTTTAATATTATTTCGGACTCTCTCAGTAATTTTGTAAAACATTTTACAACAACAACAAAAAATATATTTCTCCCATCCTTTAACACTAAATTAAGGTTATGGACGGCAGAACGAATATACGTTGCTGTCTCTTCAATTCGTTTTGTCCGGGATCGAACGCCAGAAAATGCACCGCACATTGTACTTTCCCCATCATATCCTTGAACTTTACATTTTTTAATATCCACACCAAAATTCGAAATAATTTCTAAGATTTTATTCGTCATTTCTTCCGCGCTTTGACCCTACTTTATAAATTCCCAGAAAAGATTCTACAGTTTTTAATATTGCAGATGCGATAATTTTAAATTGTGAGGGCCATTTGACAGTATAGAAAAGATAAACTGCTGAACAAAATGTTTCGGCTGGCAATAATGGCTATGCTGATATTATACAGAGTACCCCAAACTCAGTGGTATATTAGAAATATCTGGAAAACAAATTCTTGGCTCTGGCCATAAATGAACATAAACTCTCTTTTTAAGATAATGTAAATTGTGTGGTGTTGCCGCTTCTACCTTAAACAGACCGCAGCATCCTTTTTCGAAATATCATTATCTCCTGACACCAATTTCTACTTTGACAGGAAACGTCAAATTTTGACACCTCCTGTCAAACTACGAATTGGTATGGGGAAATAGATAAATAAAAACTGGAATAGGAAAGTGAAGTTCATTTTATTGCAAGTTAAATCGTTTGAGAGTTACAGAGCTTCAAAAGGTTGAAAATGTCAATTTTCAAGCGCCATTTTATGAGAAACAGTTGAATTTAGATATACGAAACATAACACAAAAAGTGTTTAGAAAGTTCAAGACAATACAAAAATCCAATAATATAGAGGGCATTTTATTAAAAAAACGGATGTTGCCTCCGGTTTCTGGTAGAAGCCGCAATACCGCACAACTTAAAATATTTTAAAAAGAGAACCTATAATCATTCATGTTCAAAGCCAAATTTTCAAAGTAATCTATTTTGGTTCTCCAGATACTTCGAAGAGGTCACTGAATTTGAGGCACCTTCTATTATTATAATAGTTTGTTGAGATCAATTCGAGAAAATTTTCTTGTTCTAAAACTAGAATTATCTGAAATAATTTTATTTCTTTTACTACTGGGCCTGGCTCCCCTAACCTTTGGGGCCGCGGGCCCTGGGAGCCCATAGTTACACTCCTGTCTAAGGGACATCATTGAAGATTGAAGAACTAAAACTGTGGCTGCTTCGTTAAGGTCATTTTCCTTCTTTTTCTTTTTAAAGTCCAAAACAGAATTGCTTTGGAACTTTTTTATTACGTTACAGATTACCATACGAGTTATTAATACTCCTTCAAATTTTCGCTAAATTGTTCTATGACGTAGCGGTATGATACTTGACCTTCCCCGTAACACTTTATTATAAAAATCCTTTGCTGAACAGATAACATTTTTATAAGAACTATTTTACATTAAATGATAATTATTTCATAAAATAAAGACATTGACAAGTACGTCGTAAAGTGTCATAATTATTTCACAAACTAGCAGGTAAAAAGTAACGTGATAAAACTGACACTCTTAATTTTAAATCTTGTAACGAAATCTTGTATTTCTACTAGGCAATGACCTTCGGTCACACGGTATCGGATATAGCAATTTTAACATTTCAAGGAATGCATTGTAAGCAGTACCTTCGAGTTGCAATTCCCACAGCTGGAAGGTGCCGCGCCGCATCAGCATTTTAAACATATAAAACGTAAAATATATTTTGTGTATCAATTATTCGGCAGAACAAGGAAGACCTGACTGTTGACGGCGGATTCAATCCCTTAACGAAGAAAAGAACCACATTTAAGGCATCCTCACTCGAAGATACCTGCGGAAGGAACATCTAGTGAAACCCCTGGCAGCCCTGAGAGAATAAGACGACTAATGCTCCTGCTAACGTAAATGACATTGAATTATCCCGTTTAAGTGTTGTATCTTATTTTTATTCTGTTTCTGTTCGATTTTTTATACCTGATTTTTCTACATACTCCCTGATTTTAGTTTTATGAATTTAAAAAGAAAGGTGAATTTTTTATGCTAATTTTCTTTCTCCAATACTTGCCTAATATTTTGTTTTCCCCCAATTTATATTTTGAAAAGTAAAAACAAATAGTATTTAGCTAAATGCCTGAGACACGTTCCCAACAATCTCAACAAGCTCAACAAACTCAACAAGTTCAGCCACCTACTCAGCAACCGATACAAAGTGCTAAGGTAGAAATTGAGCCTTGCAGGCTTTCCGAAATATTTTCTATAGTGCCTGATTTTAAAGACGATCAAATCTCCTTGGGTACCTTTCTAAACGCGTGCGATTGTGCTAATCAAATGGCAACAACTGACCAAAAACTGTTATTAACGATTCACATTAAAAACAAACTTAAAGGCAGAGCCGCGCTATTAGTAAATTCAAGAAACCCTGCAACATATTGCGAGATTAAACAACTCTTAAACCTTCATTTTGGCGACTCGAGGGACCTATCGTCTCTTATACAAGACCTTCAAAGACTCCGCCAAGTACCCTGGCGAGTCCGCCCTTACATTTTACAATCGTTTACAGGTTTTGTTGCATAAAGACGGGGCTATTACAACAGAAAAAAATTTCTATAAAAACGAGATAAACAACAAAATTTCTATTGACGCTCGCACAGAAATTTTTTTTAAATTAACATGTAACTTAAAAAATACAAACGCCCTATTAATGTCTCAAGAAAAAGAAAAAGTTCGTTTACCAGATGCTATTGTACATGTTAACCAAAGCGGTGAATTTATGACTTCTATTTTAAATGCTAACGCCATGCCAAAAACCATCGATTTTTCCGATCTAATGATGTTGTCCTAAACCTAAACACCCAAGATAATTATGAAGCAGATCAAATCGACAGAATACAGAAAATTCGAAACGAGTTAAGGACCGAGCACCTTAATTCCGAAGAAAAGAAAATGATCACAAATCTCTGTCTAGAATACTCTGACATATTTTACATCAAAGGTGATAAACTAACTTTCACGAATGAAATCAAGCATGTTATAGAAAGTAATAATGCAAAGCCCGTTTTCACAAAATCTTATAGGTATCCTCAAATACATAAAGAGGAAGTGAAAACACAGATGGGAAAGATGTTACACCAGGGAATTATACGGACTTCCATTTCACCGTGGTCCTCACCTGTATGGGTGGTACCCAAAAAACTTGATGCGTCCGGGAAACAAAAATGGCGTGTAGTTATTGACTACAGAAAGCTCAATGACCTCAGTATTGATGATAAATATCCTCTACCAAACATTTCACACCTTTTGGACTAACTTGGTAAATGTCAATATTTTTCCACGTTTGATCTCGCGTCCAGCTTTCATCAAATTGAGATCAATCCCGATGACATACCAAAGACAGCATTTTCAGTTGACAATGGACACTATGAATTTGTCCGCATGCCATTCGGTCTAAATAATGCCCCGTCCATGTTTCAACGCGTCATGGACAACATTCTCTTGGGCATTCAAAACCAGCGTTGCCTTGTATATATGGACGACATAATCGTCTACTCTCCCACCATACATGAGCATATAGACCGGCTAAAGGAAGTCTTTAGGCGTCTCCGAAACGCAAACCTCAAAATTCAACTAGATAAGTGCGAGTTTTTAAGGAAAGAAGTTGCCTATCTGGGACACCTCGTTACCAAAGATGGTGTTAAACCTAACCCTTCAAAAGTGGAATGAATTCAAAATTTCCCAGAACCAAAAAACACAAAGGATATTAAATATTTTCTGGGATTAGCGGATTATTACCGCCGATTCATTCCAAACTTTGCAAAAATATCCAAGCCATTAACTAAATTCTTAAAAAAGGACATCCCATTCTTCTTTGATTCTGAATGTAAAAGTGCATTTGAAGAATTAAAGAAAGCCCTAATTTCAGACCCCATTCTAATCTACCCTAATTTTGAAGAAACTTTCCTCCTTACCACAGACGCAAGCGCATTTGCAATAGGCGCTGTGCTGTCCCAAGGACCAGTCGGAAAAGATCTTCCAATAGCCTTTGCATTCAGAACACTCTGTAGTGCAGAAACTAAATATTCCACCATCGAAAGGGAGCTACTAGCAATTGTATGGGCAGTAAAGCATTTCCGCCCTTATCTTTTTGGGCGAAAGTTTACGCCTTTTACAGACCACAGGCCGTTAACATGGTTGTTTTCAATTAAAGATCCCGGAAGCAGACTTGCGCGATAGCGCTAAAATTAAAAGAATACAACTATAAAATAGAACATAAACCGGGCAAAATAAATATAGCAGATGCTCTAATCGCGAATAAAAATTAATTATTTCCAAGAATGCGCAAATTTCCGATCAAAATTCCCCATTTTTGCAGCCAATGAAAATAATAGCGAAAACGAAAATCAAAACCAGCTAGAGTCCAATGACGTCGAGATAGACGACGAGTACATTACACAGAAATACAACAAGTTTGTAGACCTGTACCGAACCAAATCAATAATTAACTATTGCAAGGTCGAATTTTCAAATTCACAGCTTTTAGATAAACCACATAAACTAATTATTACCTTTTTCTGGCAAAATAAACTAGAAGAAATGCGTTACAAAATAATCGAAGATATCTTCGAAGAAAGCGTTCATTTTGAAAACATGAGAATTAACATTGTCTCTTGCAAAACCGTGAAAGATAGAAAATACTTTATTATCCCAATACCATTTGATCCGGAAATTGTAGCCCAACACTTGTTCTATGTCCTATTTAAGGCCCAAAATGAATTCGACCCTTCCAAAACGTATTACGTGGAAAATAACCTAGCACTGCCTATCCTCGAAATTTTCTCATTCATTTTCGCCGACAAAGAAATAAAACTTAAAATCTGCCGAAATGTTGTAAAACCCCAGACGCCGACGAAATACCGCAAATTTTAGAACACTACCCTTCGGGCAAAACTAATTTGCATAGGGGAATTAACGAGCCAGTCAGGCGCATAAAAAAAAGTATAATTGGCGAAAAATTAATAAAAGGATGCGAAATATGCCAAAAGGTAAAAATATGCCGAAAAAACCAAAGTACGCCCCTCGTCATAACGGAAACTCCGAAAACCCCATTTGAAAGGATAAACATTGACATCTTCGAATATCCGACCAGATATTACGCACTCACGATTCGAGACGAACTTACAAAATTCACACAGTCGAAGACAAAAAAGCGTCGACAATTGTAAATACCTTATTAATATTTTTCCAAAACTTCGGTACACCCCTAAGAATACATTGCGACTATGGACGAGAATTTGACAACTCATTATTCAAAGATCTTTGTGAACTATTTAACATAAAATTAACTTTCTCTAGTGTCAATCACCCTCAGTCTAACGGGTCCATTGAAAGGTTCCATGCAACCTTATCAGAAACCCAAAAGAACATCCCTTAATGTTTTACCCTACGCGGTGATCTGCTACAACAATACGAAAAATAAAACTCATGGGTTTACACCGTTTGAACTTATTTTTGGTCACACGTCAAGTAGACACCCGAAACTTTATACAACCAGGAAAAATTAATATCAAAATACGTAAGAGACCTTAATAACCTTATGGAATATTTTTACAAAATCGCTAGGGCAAAAACAGAACGACAAAAAGAAAAAGCAAAAGTCAGGTTTGACGAACACGTAACTAGTATCCCTGAATACAAAGTCGGAAATAAAGTGTATGTTAAAGAGTCGCAAATAAAATCTGAAGCCGAAAACAAATTTAATGGCCCTTTTGAAATTACAGAAGTTTTTCAAAATTCCGCTATCCTTCTTAACCCTCGAACAAATCAATCAACTAAAGTCAACTTTCATAGGCTAAAACCCTATTTTGAATAAGTATTCTTCTTCTTTACAGATTTCTCGGGCCCCTCTCGGTAGGCCTGACCCAATTTTCAATTACACCTATCAACAACACACTCGGAATATTTTTCCACGAAGAAGGTTCTGTCAAAGTGTCAAACGACAAATGGAAACTCCTCGTGTATAAAGATCTTTCTTACATAAAGGAAGCTATCGCGAATAATGATAAGATCCTAGAAGGATTATTATATGGCTTTTTAGACATTGACTCGCCCAGAATGTTATCTTTCAAATCCGAAATACCAACTCATGTCAGCCCACTTAATCAAATATCCGAGACTGTCAATTTAAAATACAAAGAAATAATCGCGGATACGAAAAAATATAGTTACAGGGAAAAGCGCGGAATATTCAACGGTATAGGCACTGTCTGGAAATCCATAACTGGAAACCTCGATGCTTCCGACGGCGAGTACTTCAATGAATGCATTGATAAAGTCTCTCAAGACGAAAGACATATCGAAAATCTCCTCAAAAATCAGATATCGGTTACTACCTCAGCAATAAAAACCTTTAACGCGTCAATACAAAAACTTCAAATAGATGAAGAAACATTTAACTGGGACATAAACGAAATCCACAAATCGATAATGGACATTTCCGACGACCTCGCATTTTACCATGCCCAGATAAGAACTCTAGATTTATGTGAATCATTAATGGAGAGTTATTCTTTTATAGAAAATTTTCTTAACGACGCTCTGAACGCGATATCATTCGCTAGGCTAAATATCTTGCACAGTTCAATAATAACCCCGGGAGATCTGATTAGTTCCCTTCAAGAAATCTCACAATCTCAGAAAAAATAATCTTCCTTTACCTGTATACTCTTCAACGCTTGCCCAGTACGTTGAGATTATCTAGCTTGAAGCATATCAATCTGATACTAAAGTAGTGTTTATTCTAAAAATAGCCTTAGGAAACCCTGAAAGCTATACTTTGTACCATCTCTATCCAATACCCGTATTAGATAATCAAACAGAATTTCATCATATAATCCCTACAACACAAAAATATATTGCGCGGGACGATGATTCAATGTTATATATTTCATTTCAAAACCTAGGAAGCTGTAAATCACTAGAGCGAGGCCAAAAGATCTGCTCAGATGTTCTACCCTACCCGATAGACAGTGAAGCGATTTGCGAAGCTCAGCTACTTAGAGGACCAAACCATTTACCAAAGACGTGCCACGTATCTCTTCTTCTTGCAAAGGGATACAACGTTAAGGACATCGAACAAATTTTCTGGTTGATTACGGTGTCAGACTCACTACCAGTTACAATAAAGTGTAAAGGAAAAGAGGTCAGGACAAGTATCATTAATGTCAATTCCCTTCTTAGACTTCAGCTATATTGTAATGCCTTTATAGGAAGCACAAGAGTTCACGCCAAAGCACTCATTGATAAGTATCAAAATGTTACTTATAAAAGCCACCCAGTAATAATCCCATACAAGTGCTGCCAACATATTTCATCGAAGCTTCATATTCCAGACTTTAAACCTCTAAAACTGAACAAGATAGACGTAGAAGATCTCAATATTGCCCAGCACAAATTGGACCAAACTCCGAAGAACTAGACAAATTAATCAAACAACCTTTTGTCTATAAACATCTGTCATGGTTCACGATCGTCACGATAGTTTTTCTAGTCAGTCTGCTCGTCTTGTACATAATGTGTAAGTGTCGCCGTAAAAGACTACCCAGCATCACCATGACTCCATTGGATGATGGTTCACCACCTCCGCCTAGACCACGACAGCAAAAGACAGTCAAACTCAGACTAAGCAGCATCCTTGCGAGAAGACGACCAGCCATCCACCCTCAAGCCCAAGAAGAAGAAGACGAAGACGAAATATAATAATCTTACAAAAGTTTACACAGGGTGTTAACTTTTGACCAAAAGGGGGAGTTGTTATATCCGTTTATAGCCACGTGTAGGCAATGACCTTCGGTCACGCGGTATCGGATATAGCAATTTCAACATTTCAAGGAATGCATTGTAAGCAGTACCTTCGAGTTGCAATTCCCACAGCCAGAAGGTGCCGCATCAGCATTTTAAAACATATAAAACGCTCTGAATTATAAATATTAGTTAGTTCATATTATATATTGTTTTTATGCCAGTTTAAGTTCCGATATTATATAAAGTAATTTCAAAGTTAAATAATAAATTTTTTAAAAAGTGAATTTTTGAATTAATAGTTTAACATATATATATTTATATTTATATATATATATATATATATATATATATATATATATATACCCCTGACACGACAAGAAGCCTCTCATCCCTGTGCAGTACATGTGGATTAGTAACACCTGGTGAAGCCCCTGACAGGTGATTACACACTCCCAAAAAGCCCTCTTCCCGCCGTAGGTTAAGACAAATGCTGCTTTTTTGTATCTAAGTTAGCAAATATTATTATAATTTGAATCATCATTTACGTATATTTAAACATATTATTTATTGCTTGTTATTATACTCCTAAACTCACTATCACAAACTAAACTAATTATATTTCTGAGCTCACTAACTAAAATATTTAAAATTTCTGAACTCACTCACTAATAAAAATAATTAAATTTCTCTAATTTAAACTCACTAGTTCTATTAATCTTTATCAAATACAATCATTATTATTAAAAATTAGAACTGGAAGAAAATCAAATTAATGTCGACGCAGTCGAAGAGTACAGACTTTCAGAAATATTTTCTCTTATTCTCGAATATGACGGTGATCAAATTGCTTTGAATACTTTTATAAATGCTTGCAATAGAGCGAACCAAAAGTGCACACAAGACCAAAAAATTTTGTTATTAATTAAAATTAAAAATCAATTAAAAGGTAAAGCTGCACAATTGAACAATTCTAGAGATTTAAATACGTGGCGACACGTAGCAAATTTTTTAATTGTACATTTTGGCGATTCTCGAGATCTAACTTCGCTTATACAAGGTTTGCAAAGAATGCATCAATTACCGAATGAGACTCCTTTAAATTTTGCGGCGAGATTACAAAAGCATAATGCAAAAATGTATTCTGCGGTAGCTAAACAAGCTCTCACTCAAGAACAAAAATACGCACAAATTATTTTAATTGATAATATGTGTTTAAATACTTTATTAACAGGACTTGATCTAAAAATAGGTTTAAATATTAGAGCAGGGAACCCCTTAACTATAATTGAAGTTATAAATCGTATTAAAAGGAATTACAACTTTCTTATTTTGAAAACCAAAGGTTTCAAGGAGTAGTAAAACCTAATAATAATCAATCACATAATATAAGAAAAAATCAAAATATTTAAACATGTACTTACTGTAAAAAGAATGGTCATTCTATAAATGAATGCCGAATAAGACAAAATCAATTTCAAAATTTTTCTCGATTTTCAAATTTGTAAAATAAAAATTCTCAAAATATTCAAAATATGTTGCCAAAGAATGGGCAACAAAATTTTCAGCAAAGGCCACATAATTTTAATTCTAGTCAAACAAGATCATTGTCTAATAATCAGCCGGTTCAAAGAACACAAAAGTTTTCTCAGCAAAGGCCTACAATAATTCAAAATAATCCAAATTTTAACAGGTTTAATCAACAAAAAACACATCACTTGAAAGTAGATAATTTTGATAATTATTATTATCAAGAAAATAATGTTCAAAACGAAAATTTTGAAATATATGAAAACACAAATTTTGAAAATAATCAATACTATGACAATGAATCTTATCAAGATTTTCAAAATCAAAATTCGAATTCAAATTTTAATGAAATACATAAAAATACATATTACGAAAATTTTAATGAAAATTATTCAAATGATAATCAAAATTTTTCTCAATGCAATGAAAATTTTCCTATACAAGCCTCGGATGTACAAGAAATACAGGATTTATCGACACAAATTCAGGCTATGAATATAACATACCCGATCTAAATCTCCAACAAATATTTCTTTAAATTTAGTCAGTTCTGAAAATTTATATTATATTTATGACCAAGGTAATACTTTTAAAATTCTGATAGACACTGGCGCAGGTATTTCTATATTTAAACCCAAAACTTGTAAAAATTATTCAATAAGATTTCCTGAAAATATTACAGTAAAAGGCATTACAAATGAAAACATTTTAATTACAGAGTCCGTATTAATTCAATTTACGTATAATAACCCACATAAGGTTTTTATCGGCGACATTGACATTGAATTTGATGGTTTATTAGGTTCAGATTTCCTTGAACATTTTAATTGCATTGTTGATCTAAAAAATATAAAACTTATCACAAATTTTAAAGTCATACAACTGCATAAAGTCGAGTCAGCATGTAATAAAACCAACGAGGTCGGACAAAACGAGAACGATAATTTTAAAAATATAATTAATATTGAACCCCGGAAAGAAAAAAATTGTAAATTTAAAACAAATAAATTAAAAAATACCGAAGCAGTTTTGTTAGCCCAAGAAATAGATAAAGTTAGAATTCTAAATGCTATAATAAAAATAAACGAAAATGGCGATATTTTTGCAACTGTTTTAAATGTAAATATGATACCAAACACGATAGAATTTTCGAATTTAAATTTTGAACCCTTTATAAAAACCATCCAAACTTTTAATAAAAATGACCCGGTATCTTTTAACACACGTCTAACAAGAGAAGAAGAAATAATAAATCAATTACGTTTGGACCATCTCAATGAAGAAGAGAAGGAAATGATTATGGAAATATGTTTAGGTTTTTCAGATATTTAGAAGGAGACAAATTGACGTTCAAGTGAAATTAAACACTCTATTCACACTAAAGATGCTAAGCCTATCTAGACAAAGTCATATAGATATCCATATGTCCACAAAGAAGAGGTGAAAACACAAATTAACAAGATGTTAGACCAAGGAATCATACAGCCATCGATTTCTCCATGGTCGTCTCCAGTGTGGGTCGTTCCAAAGAAATAAGACGCCTCTGGAAAACAAAAATATCGTGTTGTAATAGATTAGCGTCGCCTCAATGATACATGTAAGCAAGACCATTATATTTTGCCCAATATAGCCGATATCCTCGACCAACTAGGACATTGCCAATATTTTATAACGCTAGACCTAGCTTCAGGATTTCATCAGATTGAAATTGACCCAAAAGACGTTGAAAAAAACAGCATTCTCCGTAGAAAATGGACACTATGAGTTCCTCAGAATGCCATTTGGACTGAAAAATGCACCAGCGACATTTCAAAGAGTAATGGACAACATACTCATGGGCATACAAAATGAGAGATGTGCAGTATATATGGACGACATTATAATCTACAGTAGTACAATCCATGAACATATTTCTAGACTAAAAGAGGTTTTTTCCAGATTAAGGGAGGCAAATCTAAAAATACAGTCTGATAAGTGTGAATTTCTACGAAAAGAAGTAGCCTATCTGGGACATTTAATCACAAAAGACGGAATAAAACCCAATCCCGCAAAAATTGAAGCAATTCAAGATTTTCCAATTCCCAAAAACGTAAAACAAGTAAAATCATTTTTAGGTCTGACTGGTTATTATCGAAGATTTATTTCAAACTATGCCAAAAATTTCTAAACCTCAGACAAATCTATTAAAAAAAGAAACAGCGTTTGATTTTGATACAAATTGCCAAAGATCATTCGACAACTTAAAAAATTGCTTAATTACCGAACCAATTTTAATTTATCCAAATTTCGAAGAACCTTTTGTTCTCACAACGGATGCTTCCTTATACGCAGTTGGAGCCATTTTATCACAAGGACCTATAGGCAAGGATCTTCCTATAACCTACGCATAACGAACCCTTTGTCCTGCAGAAAGCAGATACAGTGTGATTGAACGAGAACTACTTGCAATTGTCTGGGCAGTTCCGCCCATACCTATATGGAAAGAAATTTAAATTGGTAACAGATTACAGACCACTGACATGGCTATTCTCTATAAAGGATCCTGGAAGTCGACTAGCCAGATGGAGGCTAAAACTCGAAGAATATGATTACGAAATTATCTATAAACCAGGAAAATTTAACAGAAATGCAGACCCACTAAGCAGAATAAAAATTAACCATTTTCAACAAGTTGCTGCATTTAATTCAAAATTGGAGGAACCAAGCACAAGCAAGGCAACCCAAGAAGTCAATAATAACGAGCACAACGAAGACACCGAAGAACCCGAAATTGAACTGGAAAACGAATTCAATAGGTTCATAAGACTTTACCAAACGGAATCATTAATAGATTAATCAAAAATACAATATTCTAAGCCAACTTTTAGACAAAGACCACAAAAATATTATAACCTTTTTCCAACAAAATAAAATACAAGAACCGCATTATAAAATCATAGAAGACATGCTAGAAGAAAACATTGCATTTCATTATGATCAAATTTTATTAATTATTATTTAATTAATTAATTTTCTAAATTCAAAATCTGTCAAAATTATATGGAACTCAAAAAACGATATAGACTTAACAAAAACTTATTACATAGAAAACAATGTTGATATACCAATTCTAGAAATATTTTGCTTTATATTTGCAGACAAAGATATTAATCTTGTAATACGCCAAAATATCGTAACTACATCCGACAAAGATCAAATTTCAATAATCCTAGATCAATATCATTCTGGTAAAAGAAACTTCCATCGAGGTATTAACGAGACAATAAGACGAATTAAAACAAAATATAATTGGACAGGTTTGAGTAAAGTCGTTGATAATTACATAAAGAGATGCGAAATATGTCAACAAACTAATAAAAAAACAATTAAATTCTAAATATATGCGAGACCTTAACGCAAGAATAAAATACTACTACGAAATAGCTAGACAACGAACAGAGCTTCAAAAACAAAAAGCTAAAGAAAGATTGGACAAACGGATTCCCGAAAAACGAGTACCAGATTATAAAATAGGAGATAAGGTCTATGTCAAAGAATCACAAATAAAGGGCAAACTCGAAAATAAATTTAATGGCCCATTTGAAATACAAGAAGTCCTAAAAAATTCGGCAATACTTAAAAATCTAGAAACCGAACGTACTACCAAGGTTAATTTTGACCGAATGAAACCATATTACGATGATATAATAATTAAACCAGATGACAAAAATGCTATAGACCATGACGACCAGTCTGAAATAAAAACTGACTAAGGTTTTCCTTGTTTCAGACTATTGGCCTCAGCGTTTTCCCTAACGCATCAAAATGAAACTCGACCTTTCCTATATAACTTGAAAAGAGTAGAAAATAATGTAGGAGTTTATTATCAACGGGAAAGTATATTAAAAATATCAAATGATAAATGGAACCTTTTAGTATATAAAGATATAAATAAACTAAGAGAAACTAATGTAAATGTAAATAATAATACATTAAGCAATTTATTAGACACTGTAAAACAAGAGACACTTGCAATGCGAACATTTTATGCAGACATAAATACACATATAGCATTACTAAGACAAACTTCCGACGATGTTAAAAACAAGCTTGTAGAAATAGAGTTAGATGTCTCTACAAAACCATTACGTCGTCGCAAGAGAGATTTAATTAATGGTGCTGGCAGAATCTAGAAATTTATAACAGGTAATTTGAACGCAACAGACGGTGAATACTATAAAAACTGTATCAACAAAATATAAAATAACGAGCACGAAGTTGAAAACCTAATGAAGAAACAAATTATGGTCACAACATCACTAATCAAGAATTTCAATAAAACAATCAAAAGATTACAACTTGACGAAAAAACTTTCAACAGCAACATAGAAGCAATTGAATCTCTTATTCATGACGTATATGACGAAGATCAAGTTATACAAGCTCGATTTAAAGCAATCGAAATTTGTGAACAATTAACTGAATCATTTCTTTTCATAAATAATCAATTAACTGATATATTAAATGCAATCACTTTCGCTAGACTAAAAATAATTCATACCTCAATAATTACTCCTAAAGACTTAGTAAAAGCCTTAGCAACAATCGCACAAAATCTTCAAAAAGACAACTTACCGCTTTTTCCTCGAGAAGAAAAAGTTGCCACTTATTTAGATATCATTGAATTGTCAGCATTTCAAACATTTTCAAAATTAATTTTTGTATTAGAAATTCCTCTAGTCGAACCAGAACTTTATACAATATACAGGTTTTATCCTATTCCAATTCAAAACAATGGAACTAGGTTACATTACATTTTACCTACAGCTCAAAAATATATCGCGAAACGTGATGATTCAGATCAATACGTTATATTACAGAACATCGATAAATGCAAAGAAATAATGCTTAATATCAAACTATGTAAAAATTTATATTCTTATCCTATTGATAATAATGCAATTTGTGAAGCACAACTTTTAAAAACTCAGAATTTCAAAGATTTACCTAAAAACTGTCAATTATCCTTAATTTATGCACAAGATTATGAAATTCAACTTTTAAGCAATAATATGTGGTTATTAGCTGTAACTGATCAAACGCCAATTACAATTAAATGTGAAAAATTCGATCCAGTAACAAAACTTACTGAAACTAAGAGTATTTTAACTTTACAACCGAGATGTTCTGCTTTTATTGGCACTACTCGAATACAAGCTTCAATAATTAAAGTTTCTGAATGGTATTATAATTATTCTCATGCAATCCAAATTCCAAACACTTGTTTACCCTAATAATATAAAAACTAATTTTAATATAAAACCAATGAAACTTAGCCAATTAAATCTAGATGATTTAGAAATAGCTAAACACAAACTGGATCAATATTCAGAGGACTTAAACAATTTAATTAACGAACCAGTTATAAATAAATACACCCCTTGGTTTACATATGTTTCTATTACTCTCATAATAACAATAATTATTATATACATTCTAAATAAATGCAGAAAACGTCTAAGATCCACAAGAATTGGCATTGACACTTCGTCAAACCCTCCACAACCACCACCTTCTTCTCAAACGCGAATTTCCGCATTAGGAAAAAGATTTTCAAAAATGTTACCTAGGCGACGCCCTAGTTTTCGAATAAACGAACCAACAGAGGAAGGTGAAAGTTTTGAATTTACACATAGTTTAAATTTGAATAAGAGTTGTGCTTGACTTCAATTTTTATGATAAAAGTTACTGCATTGTGTAGCACTAACTTTTTCTTATGAGAGGGAGTTGTTATATCAGAATTCACCCTCATTCTTATTTAAAAAAACATAAGTCTTTATCTTATTACGCAGTTGTAAAGGATGCAGGTGTTTGCAGGATCAAAACTTCTAATAAACAAGAACCATTATCACAGCTAATATAACATACAGCTCCACATCTCTCTTAGCGGGAATGGTTTGCGCCGATCCCTTCGCGCACGGCGGTTGGCAGCCATTTGGTGGGAAAAGACGACTGTGGCGTGCATGATTCACTTCGCATTAATATTTTGCGTTCAGCAGCCATAGTCGTGCGTTGCGAGAGTTTAATTACATAGATATTTTTAAATTGTTTTTGCAGTATAATGAGTGAAAAAAAGATTGGACATCATCATGTTTGTGCAGTGCGATCCTGTTTTAATAAAGGCTATAACTCCAAGAAGAAATTTTTTCGATTTCCCAAAGAGGCTGACCGGTAAGTACTTATTAAAAGTTTTCCGGGCTTTTGTTGGCTTTTAGTGTTACTGAATTAGACAAATTTGAAATATGTTTTTGAAGCATTATCTTTTTTTAATGACTGTAACACACAAAAATGTATGGATGAAAAAACACTTTTTCACATTGCAGCCACGAAAGCTAAGTTTTTGGAAAAATGAAAAGTTGTATGAAAGATATTGTTAAAAACATATTTTTCATAAAATATCTCTTATGGAATTTGCAAAGAACTGATGCTTTATAACACTAATATCGATTATCTTTAACTAAAAAAGTATTGTTTTTTGTTTTTGCCTATAATCCAGTTCAATAACTCAAAATGGTGTTAATTCTTGTTAATGCTTCTAAACATATGCGCAAATTAATATCGATATTGTATTTGAAATTACGTCACATAAACACACATAACATTAAAGATATTAATAAATTAAGATAAAGAAAGAAGATTTTTGCAAATAACTCGGGATCTATTAACATTTTATTGATTTCTCATAAAAGGAGTCTATTTTTAATTAACAATTTTTTTATACTTTTCGGTAATATTTGTAGTCGGATAATTATTGTAAACAAAATTAAAATGATTTCGCTATACTATATTATTAGATTGAATTTTTGGAGTTCGCGCTTTTTTATTGGAAATTTCTTTCTCTTTAAGAATATTTCTAAATGTTAGTAGTTTCCGAATAATTTGCAATACACTAAACTACCTTTTTAAATAATAATTTGTTATTAGGCTCTGAAATTGTTTACGTGATAGTTTGAAACTTTTTCATATTTTTCTAGACGTCAGGCGTCATCCGCGCCATTTTTTTATATCTACTTTTGGTTTATATTTGATGGTTACTTGTTAAACAAAAGCCATGCATTTAAATGATTTCGCTTTGTGGAGACTTTACCACAACTGTACTAAATTATGAGATTAAGACGATGAGAGGTTATTAAATTAAAATTACTATTAACAGATTTCTGGAGTCCATGCTTTTTATTAGAAATGTTTATCTCATTAAGAATATTTCTAAAAGTTAGTAGTTTCCGGGTAATTTGCAATACATTATTTTTTAAAATCTTAATTTGTCAATAGACTCTGAAATTATTTACGTGATGGTTTGTTGAAGATAATTAAAGTCGTAAATAGTGTTTTTTATAGTTCTTTACGTTTTAGTTACCGCATGGGTTGACAAAAGTTTTAGTTTATTCGCTAATTTTTCCTTAAAATAATTTGAGGTTTCTTTTATTTTTCAATTACTTATAGATTTATAAAATGTTTCGATTAAGACAAATAAACCCGTTGGTAATACATCTAATCAGTTTTTCAGCCTAAAATGAAATTTTATTTATTAAAAAATCGGATAGGCGCCTCTTTGAAAGTATAGAATATGAATTTATTATTTTCGAACTTGGTTATTAAAATTTTAATTTAGGTACTTAAATAAATCTTGCAGGTAAAGGAAGATATATTAGATCAATAAAAAGGCTTTTATTTGGTGGGGCAGGTAGAGTAGATTTTTTTCGAATAATATAGGCCATACTTTGAAGTAATTAATGGTCTGGTATAGTAAAATGCAAATGACAACACCGGCCGGCGCCTTTCGATCAGATAAAAATATTTTCTTGGTAGGTATTTCCAATGGTCAAAATCGAATAAAATTTGCATGAATATAATATGTCCTTTAGAAAAATAAAAAAAGCAATATTTCTAATACAGATTTATTATCCCGAAACTCCAAAGGGCCGGCGACTGTCTTGGTTTATGATGTTTTATTGCTTTTAAACGTGTGGTTATATAATTAGTACGAATGGAAATAAATATTTAGGTGCAAAAAATGCACTATGTCCATTAATTATCGAATGCACTGTTGTACAGAGTAAACGGGACAGGTGAATTTTTAGGTAAAATTTGAATATTTTTAAAACAAGAGATATTGAGATGCGGTTTTCAGCTATTTCTTATCTTGCAAATTTTATTGAATAATACCGATTTAGGAGTAAAACTCGCTTGAGCCAAAAATTTATTTATACAGGATGTTAAACAAAATGGCAAATTTTTCAATTATTTGTTCTGAAAATTTAGAAAAAAGATTTTTTATTCTGATTGCGAGATTAGCTTAGTTTTTTTAAAACACAATTTTAAGAGTTTTAGAATTTAAAAAGCAGATATTACTTCCACATCTCCAAAAGACGGGGAAGTATAGTATCGGCTTTGGTGTCGGCAAAAAAATGTCCGAAAAATTATTTTCGCTAAATCGATTTAAAATTACTCAAAACGTGTAAAAAACCTAATTTCGGCGAAAAAAATGTTTCTGTCTGTCGGTCTGTTTGTTTACCCGATAACTCTCGAAGGAATTGTGCTATCGAGCTGAAATTTGGTACACAGGGAGGGGTCCATAGGAGAATGGTTCGGATTGTTTTTGGGAAAAATCGGCTTAGGGGGAAGAGGATGTAAATCGGTAAAAAATAGTTATTGATTGTAAATTGCCGAGTTTAAATGACTCAAAACCTGTAAAAAAACTAATTTCGGCGAGAAAAAAATCTGTTTGTCTGTCTGTCTGTATGTCAGATTACGCGATAACTTGGGCTATTGCGCTGAAATTTGGCACACGAAGAGCAGTCCATAGGAGAATGATTCTGATCGCTTTTATGCAAAAACGGCTTAGGGAAAGGTGGGGTTAATCGGTAAAAAATAGTTATTTTTTGTAAATGATCATGTTATATGTCCTGCTTGAGATTTCTGTGAAAATAAGGGGTTTAGGCTATGTTAGGTTAGGTTAGGGGATGAAAATTATGCTGTTTAAAAAATCGAGTGATACGTAGTTCTATGGGTTTTTGAGGGTATTGATTTCAATTTCAAAACTCGTTCATCATTTTAATAAAATTTTAGGGGAGGAGAGTAGGTTGAAATTCTAAATTTTATTTTTTTTTCGTCTGAAAACAAGGGTCGGGTAAGAAAATATATAGGTACTTGTTTGACACGATGTGGAAGTAGTGATTCCATTGGCAGCGGTTTTTTTTGAGGTATGTGTGTTTTTTTGAAAAAAAATTTTTTTTTTCATAGTACATAGACATAGTTGTTTTTTACTAGAAAGCCCCTAACTTTGATTTTTTTACAATCTATAGAGTCTGCACTACACAAAAAATATATAGAACGTGCACAATAAATGACAAGATTAGTTAAAAACCTAGCGATTCTAACGATCGTGTGCGTATATTTCGAAGAAATTCAAATTTAAAAGATGTTTAAGTTCTAAGAAGTACTGAATATTTTCTGCAAGCTGGGGTCTTTATTTTCCCTTTAACTTTATCATTTTTGAAAATATAGGTGTTGCTTTTAGAACCAAGTTTGCTGTGACCGGGTGATACATGAGACAAGTAACAAGCTGATATTTTTGTGGTCTTAAAAATATCTATTTGAAATTTGAAACATTTGTCTAATTCCATAAGAGACAAATTTCCGATGCAAAAACAACTAAAAGTTACTTCGAATTTTGCCGGAAGTGACTCTGCTTTTTATTTAAAGAAAAAAAACCTGTATATTTTTTGCACTATTTTATTCAGCCTATAATAGTCTTCTACTATATTCCACAAGTTAACTTTTTGCAAAATGGAGGCTGGACACCTATTTCAAAATTCAACATTGCCGCATTTTACAAAAAATACAGGCGCTATTTATAAATATATGTTTTAAATAGTCCAAAATAAACTTATTTTTTGAATTTTTTACTTTTCTTTAATCGAAAGAGCATTTACTTTAATGGTACCTTGTATATTTTATAAGTCATTTTCGCCATAAAATTACGTTTTTAAAGATGTGTCGCATGCTTAACTTTATTTTCAAGATAACGATATGCTAGACATCCTTGACAAATCAGGTAGCCTTTCTCTAAAATAAATGCCTATTTTATAGTCATTGTGAAGTGTTCTAAAAAAAAACAAAACAGTTTTAAATTTTGTACTGTATAAATGCATTTTTTTTTTATAAAGCGGCAATGTTGAATTTTCAAAAAAATTGCTGTCTAGTCGCCATTTTGAAAACAAAAATTAAAATATCGTTGAAAAGCTAAGTTTAGGTTGAATGCGATAGCACAAAAAAATATATACAGAGTCCTACTTAGTGTTTTAACACCTCGGAAAAAACCGGGTTTTTCCCGAAAAAATCCGTTTTTTCCCAAAAGATTAAAAAAAACAAAATATGGAAAAATACAATTTATAATTATCCTAGTTTTTATTTTTGTTAACATGAAAAATAAGTTAAGAAACAAAAAATGTTCTTCCTTAAAATTAGTAAAGAAAATTTAAAAAGTTAAAAATAAGGAAACAAAATGTATTAATTAAAAACTTTAAAATTAAATTAATATACTTCCAATTGGAAAAAAGCCGGTTTTTTTAAAACACTAGTTCTACTTAATTAAAAAAAAAATAAATTAGGGGGTCAATTCCGGTAAAATTGAGAGCCAAAAGGAATTACTAAATAACATTTTTATTTTTTTATACTATCTTCGTTTTTTTTTAAATTTTACAGAGCTAAGGTATGGGCAATGAAAGCCAATCGAGAGGATCTGTTAGACAAATTGGAAAAAGCTCATAATAGCTACACTCTTTGTGAAGACCATTTTGAAGAAAAAATGTATACTAGTCATCTTCATACACGATTGAAAGCCACTGCAGTTCCTACATTATTTCCATCTCTTGAAGGAAGTTCTAAGAGCATTAAGGGTGACCACGCATATAGTAGACCCTTGCTACTTCCTGCGAAAATCAGAGTTCTGGATGACAGAATTTTAGTTCCAGCTATCACAAATACTGACCCAGGTATTTACGATATTCTATAATTTTGTATTGTTAAGTTGTAACAGCTAAATAAAAGTGTAAGGATCTTTTTTGCGAATTTTGCACCATGGTTGGTGTGAAGGAAATACGTTTTTTCTACGATCTTTGAATTATTTATAAACTGATGTTATTTTCTTCTTCTAGTAGGTCAAACAAACATAGTCAGAATCAAGCCTACAACCACGGCCAAAGACAAGGTGGAAACCGAGGTCCAAGTCGAGGGTGAAACTCAGGACGACCGCGACGTAGACGTGAAAACCGAGGACGAAATCGAGGTGGAAACCGAAGTTGAAGTTCCAGGGAAAACCGAGAATCAAACTGAAGCCAGACCCTTCGATGCTAGTAGTCCCCCTCTGATGTCTCCAAGTTCTACCCAAACATCAGCCAACTTATCTTTTGATACTCCGAGGAAGAAAAAATATAGACGCAACATTAAATCTCTTACTACAGAAAATCAATATTTGCGAAAAAAAGTTCAGACACTCGAAAGACAATTAGATAGTCAGTTAGATAATATAACTTTAAATCAATATATGTCTCTGACATTCAAATTTTGCAATTCGGTCGACACTGCTAAAATTATTAATATGCAGATATCACAAGGGCGAAAACATCCAAAGGGTAGACGTTATAGTAAAGAGTTCAAAACTGAATGTTTGTTCATATATTTTGCCGGTCCCCGAGTTTATAAAAAATATTTAATGCATAAATATAGCCTTCCAGCTCCCAATACATTGTTAAAAGAAATTCGAGCTATTAAAATAAGACCAGGATTAGAAAACGCTGAATTTTATAATTTGTTAAAAAAAAAGATTGACGGTTTTCAAGAGCAAAATAGGTATTGCCTACTATGTTTTGATGAGATGTCTATTAAAGCAAATTTGTTTTATGAACGGTCTCAAGACTGTATAATTGGACTGGCCATAGATGACAAAGAAGAGAAGATCTTTAAACCAGCTTTGACTGCATGCGTGTTCATGTTAAGAGGACTTTATTGCAAATGGAAACAGCCTCTCGCCTATTTTCTTTGTCATACTTCTTGTCCGGCGCAATTATTGCACGAAAATTTAAGTAAAGCTTTGCAAAAATTGAAAAATATTGGCTTAAATGTTTGTGCAGTTACTTCTGACATGGGTTCTAATAATATCAAATTAAGTAATATTTTAAATATTTCTATTCAAAATAGCCGTTTTTGCCTTCAAAATCGTTACCTTTATTATATTTTTGATGTGCCCCATATTATAAAAGCCATTAGAAATATGCTAATGAAGTATGACTTTTACGTTGATGGTAAAAAAATTTCTTGGCAGTACATAATTGACTTTTATGAAATAGATAAAAAATTTCCGGTTAAAGCAGCACATAAATTAACTGACTCACATATATATCCCACAAATTTTCAAAAAATGAAAGTTAAACTTGCCACACAAGTATTTAGCAATTCTGTTTTTGTAGGCATGAGTTTTTACATCAGATTTTGTTCTCTACCTGCAGAAGCCACTGAGACTGCAGAGTTTGTTAAGAGAATAGACCAGCTCTTTGATATTTTAAATTCGTCACAAACTTCACCCGGTAAAAGGTATAATGCAGCCTTCAAAGGGGAACCCTTTCAAATGGAGTTTTTGACTGAATGCCTATCTTTTTTAGAGAAACTTGAAGTTAGAGATAGAAATAATGTAAACTTAACGAAAAAAGTTAAATTCATTAAATGTCTTCAAATTTCTATCAATAGTATTCTAAATTTATTTAATTATCTTCGTGAGAATGCTAGTTTTGATTATTTATTTACCCGAAAATTAAACCAAGATTGTCTTGAAAATCACTAAAATTAGAAGTGAAAACGGCAAATGCATCAACCCAACAGCCATACAGTTTCACAGAACTTTTAGAAAGTTGCAGTGCGTTAACTTACTTAACTCAGGTGCAGAAAATTGTGAGGCAGATGCAGATCAAATGCTCTTAAGGCTTCCCGACTGTAAAGACGATTCTATACCTGAGGAAGAGACCAGTTCACTAAAAGAAGTAAGCCTCGAAATTAATAAAATAAATTATTCCCGAGATGAAATGTTAGAAAAAAATTTTATAAGGTATGTGTGTGGATATCTTTTAAATAAATCCCTTCGAGTTCACTCTTGTGATAATTGCATTAAATATAGCAAAGACCACAAAGATTTAGATGATTCATCCGTTTATTGTTTTTTAAAAGCATATGAAAATGCCGACAAAGATACGTTTGGAAACCTACAAATGCCAAATGATAAATTTGTAGAGTTTATTTGTAAAGTCGAACTAATATTTCAAGAACACTTTGAAACACTTGCAATAAAACCTAACCTTTGTAGCAATCTTTTTGGTTTAACTAAATCATTGCATTTTATTCATCCATGTGAATACTTTCCCAAAGAATTTGTCATTAATCTATATATAAGAGTAAGAATCTATTATACGCTAAAAACAATAAATGGAAACTTCAAAAATATAAGCAGGAATAAATTAATAATATGGAAAAATTTATAAAAATATTTCTGTTTAGTTTACTCCATAAGCATTTTTTACTATTAAACATTTGTGTAATTTTTTCTTTTTCATTTACTTAATAATAACCATTGAAATCATAAAATACCATGGAATTTTATTTAACATCATTTTCCTTTATCTATTAGTATACATACCAGGTGTCAACGAACATATTGGACAGGCCATAACTTGTAAAGTATTAGATGTATCAAAACGAAATTTCATATAGTTAAATGGTACATAAAGAGGAGAGTTCTCGTATATTTTTCACTTTTCAGTCATTTCCGGTTTCACCGGAAATGACTTCAGTTTCAGTTTTTTTAATAGAACACTCTATATATTTTTACATTTTTGGATTCCTGAGGCAATTTTGAATCAGATTATGACATTTTAAAAAGTTTTGACGCCTACTTGATTTTTACATCCATTTTTAAAATTGCAACTAGGTGGCCATGGCCGGACGCTAATAATTAATCTAAGGACCTGAAATGATGACAGAATAATACAATCGCTAAGTTTTAGTTATTAGTCTGATAACTAGGAGCAAAAGAAGTTGATAATAATCAAATTTTTGTGTCTAACTATTTTTTTTTCCAAATGGCGACCCTTTTTAGACAAGCACTTTTTGAAAAGAGGATTTTTTTGCGAATCTAACGGTACTAACTTTTTTGCGATTGGATTAAACATAAGCTCAAAAATTAAATATTACTTAGAAAAATACTTGATAATCAATTATTAAATTTTATCAAGTGTGCCATGGATAGCCATGCTGGATATTAAGTAGGATTTTTTGTTTGGACAGTGACACTCACCTATTCTTTCTGAGCAGACATACGATTGTGTCACTGTCAAGACAAAAAATTTTACTTAATATCCAGCATGGCTATCCATGGCATACTTTTTCCTAAGTTATATTTCATTTTTGAGCTTATTTCTAATCCAATCGTAAAAAAGTTTGTTCCGTTAGATTCGCAAAATAATCCTCTTTTTAAAAAGTGCTTGTCTAAAAAGGGTCGCCATTTGGAAAAAAAAGTTACGACACAAAAATTTGATTTTATCAACTTGTCTTGTTCCTAGTTATCAGACTAATCACTAAAACTTAGCGATTGTATTATTCTCTCATTATTTTAGGTCCTTAGATTAATTTGCGTCCGGTTATGGCCACCTAGATGCAATTTTAAAAATGGCTGTAAAAAATCAAGTAGGCGTAAAAAGATTTCATATTCTGATTCAGAATTGTCTCAGGAATCCAAAAATGTAAAAATATTCAAAGTGCTTCATTTAAAACATTGAAACTGAAGTCATTTCTGGTAAAACCGGAAGTGACCGGAAAGTAAAAAATATGCGAAAACTCTCTCCTTTATGTATCATTTACCTATACCAAATTTCTTTTTGATACGTCAAATACTTTACATGTTATGGCCTGTCTAATAGAATCGTTGACACCCGGTATATACAACTCTACGCTACTCTTTATTAAGACTATGTCGGTTATTGGTTTTTAATATCATTAATAATATTCTAATTATTCAATTAAATCGCTTTACAATAACCATATCAATGTAAATTTAAACATTGCCTACTCCGGTACTGTCCGTCACAAACTAGTTATTTATTACAATATTCAAAATCAGTTTAGTCTGGCTCTGACTTTTCCCACCAGCGAGAAAAGGAAACGACAATTTCATCTCACTTGGTTTTCGACCGCCAGAATAAAGGTGCCGACCCTAAGAAGGGGAGCTGTATGTTATATTAGCTGTGCCATTATTTTAAGCAACTCTTTAAAATCTTTCATCAAAATAAGATATTTCATCACTTGTTTACAACTTTAGAACTCTTTTTGCTTACATCTTTTGCGTTTCAAATAAACAACTTTAATAAAAACTAAACGACACAAAACGTTCGGGAATGTGTTTTGCACACCCAAAAACATATAAATACCTGCAATCTAAACGCATGCCTTCAGTTCAGGCAGTACAGTTCAGAAATAAGTATTAATACAATTTAAACATTTTAAAAGGCATAAGCTGTAATTATTTTTGAAAGAATAAGTTTTTTTTTTAAACTGTTTTCCGCTTACTACGATCTAACATGCATAAATTGCAGTGGTACGCTTAAGACTAGGCCGACCACGATTCTATCAGAATATACCTTGTGAATTCTCTGTTTCGAAAACAAATACGAATAAATATTAAAGGCGAACGTGAGAGAAATTTCTTTTGCGTTCGCCTTTTTTTATGACTCGCAATTTACTTACCCTTAAAAGTTATCTGCAGTGCCTGCAATATGAGCCAATTTAGGGATATAAAAAGCTTAATCACCTCCTTGAGAGATGAATTTAGCCAATCTATAAGAGATCTGAGGCATCAGTGTGAACGGAAAATTAGCGATATCCGTAATGTTAATAACGCTGAAAATAGCTTAAAAATTGAATCGACTCTGGATAATATAACGTTCACCGAAGGAAGCGTAAAAAGCGCTTTAACGGAGATTAAATGAAATCCCCTGGTTTTGATGATATCAATCCGCTTTTTTAAAGAACTGTAATTCAGAGCTTATTAAACCCTTGTGCTCTCTTTTTAGACAGTGCTAGTCTTTTGTCCCAATATATAAAAAATCGAAACATTTTCTTTACTCGGACCTTCCCTCGTTATGAATCTTTCGTTTTATTAGGAAGAGTGAAGTGTGACCCAACTTAGTTCAGTACATAGCCATTTAATAACATATACAGAGTTTCCCAAAAAAACCGGAACAATCAAATATCTCGGTAAAAGATTAACGTAACGTTATGAAATTTAAAATTGAAAGGTTATCAATGGTGCGGGACCTAAAAATATTATTTACAGCGTTGCCGGTTTTATAGTTGTTCCGATAGAGCTCTTAACTTTGTTTTTTTTAATTGCAATACTATGATTGTATTTCGCTTCACCAAACCAAAGTGTTTTCAATCCTAAAATATAAAATTGTTCGTCTGGAAATTTTAAAAGATATGGCAAGTCCGCATTTTTTTCAAATGAACCGGAACGGTCAAATATCTCGATAACAGATTAACATATCGTTATAAAATTTGCCATAAGGAGGTTATCAATAGTGCCGATAGAGCTCTTAACTTTATTTTTTTAAATGCAATATTATGATTGTTTTTCGCTTGTAATGGTGAACAAATCAAAGTGTTTTTAATCCAAAACCACAGCAATCCAAATATTTCAGTAACAGATTAACATAGTTATGAAATTTGCTATCGAGGAAGTAACAATAGTGCCGGATCTAAAAATATTATTTACAGCGTTGCCAGTTTTATCGTAGATAGAACTCTTAATATTTTTTTCAAAGCAATGCTATGATAGTTTTTTTCTTATAGTGTTAACCAAACCCAAGGGCATTTAATTCTAGAAAATCAAATTTTTCCTTTAAGTGTTTTGAAAGATATGCAAGACCACATTTTCATTCACAAGAACCGGAACGGCAAAATACTTCGAACATCTAAAATATTTCGGCATCGGACTAACATATCGTTATGAAATTTGCTATAGGAAAGTTATTAATAGTACCGGACGGAAAAATAACATTTGCGACATTGTCAGTTTTATAGTTATTCCGATAGAACTCTCAACTTTGTTAGAACCATGAAGTATAAAATATCAAGTGGCTTCTTGGATATCGCTTCAACAATTATTATTGTTGTCAACCATCTGTCCATAACATTTTGAAAGTTACTTAAATCGTTCTTAAGCTTAAATGGTTTTTGGTTAAGTAAAGCTGAACAGATTTAAAGATTAATCTATTGTGGTTATGATGCCAAAATAAAAAGCTTTCAAGTTTGTGAATTATTTAATGCTTTACATTCAGAGAAACAAATTAAAAAATTTTCAGTTTTTCTAACAATAAAAAAGATACCAACAAATATGAAATAAACCTAAAACAGACACTACAGATGATAATAACTTGATTATCTGATCATAAAAAAAATAATTTATTTAATATAGCCTAATAAAAATACACCAGCAAAGAGAAAATACTTGAAAATTAATAAACTAAATGTGATTAAATAATCTAAAAACTAACAAAATACTTAAAAGTTGGGAAACTAAGGGATAAAATAAAAGCCTTAACGTATCAGGTGTTGAAAATGTTGGCCATTATTAGCAAAACAAGCCTGTCATAAAACTCACTTGTAGCATTGCTAAACATTTCTGGAGTAATAAGACTCGATTCGTATAGAATTTTTTCCCTCAGATAATCCAAATTTAGTGGTCGGTTTTTGTACACTCTATCTTTAAGACGTCCCAATAAAAAAAGTCCAATGGAGTCATATCCGGGGAACGTACTGGCCATACTATCGAATCTCTTCGTCCAATCCACTTTTCTGCGAATATCTCGTTCAAGAATTGTCGCACTCCGTGTGCAAAATGGGTAGGAGCCCCTTCTGCCTTTCACCATATTTGATGGATATCAATGTTCAACTCTTGCAATTTGGGAATCATATTTTTTCTCAGAAGTTGTAAGTATTTTTCACTCGTTAAGTTACCATCGATAAAAAAAAGTCCAATAATTTTATTGTGGAGAATCCATACCCAAACGTTAATCTTCTGTGGTTACTGCGTTTCATCCAGTTTTTGGCATATTCCTTACAAACTATAAAACTAGCAAAGTTGTCAATTTTATTTTTAGATTCGGCACTATTGAAAACCTGCCTATAGCAAATTTTATAACGATATGTTAATCCGTTATCGAGATATTTGGCCGTTCCGGTTCTTTCGAATGAAAAAGCGGACTTACCATATTATCTTTTAAAATTTCCAGAAGAAAAATTTGTTATTCTAGGATTCAAAACGCTTTGGTTTGGTCAACATTATAAGTCAAAAACAATCATAGTATTGCATTTAAAAAAATATATTTAAGAGCTCTATCGGAAAAATTATAAAACCGACAACGCTGTAAATATTATTTTTATGTCCGGCATCATTCATAATTTCCCAATTCCAAATTTTTTAACGTTAATCTGTTACCGATATATTTGACCATTCCGGTTCTTTTAGGAAACCCTGTATATAATATATTTTCAAATATTTTTATTGGGCGCCATTTTGTTCCATCATATTCCATTCCTACCAATATTTTACCAGTTTCTACCTACGCCCCATTTGATTTTTGGGCGCAATTTATAATTAATTAATAAGTAAAAAGTAAATTAATAAGTAGTTTTTACATTGCCATACAACGCCATTTTGTTGTAATGTTAAATTCATAGCAGTTTATCCCTATATCACATTTAATTTTTCTGCAAAATTTAAAGTCAATTGAATAAGATTTTTTTACGTTGATTTTTTTAAAAAAATTTTTGGCCGCCATTTGTTTTCGTCATCTTGAATTCGTACAAAAAATTAGAAATTAATCTAATGAATAGTTTTTCAGGCCGATTTTTTAAATATTCTATTTGGCCGTTATTTTATTTTACTATTTTATATTCATACCACAATGTATTACTAGTCACTTCCTATATAATATATAACACTTGATTATGTGCAAAATTTGAGGAAATTGGATAATTAGTTTTTTTAGTAATAATCTTTTTAACGTTTTATTAGGTCGCCATTTTGTTCCAGCATATTGAATTTTTACCAAAATATTACCAGGTCATTCCCATACATATGACACTTAATTTTTGACTAATATTTGAGGTCACTCTGATAAGTAGTTCTTCAGCTACGCCGCGAACTGACAGGCAGACAAACGGACCGACAAAGGTAATAAAAATGCTTCTTAGCATCTAGGGACGTTAAAACCGGAAAATATGCAACAAAACATGAGAGAGAATTTATAGGTTTTAGAGCGCATCGGCATCTGAAGGCCATTTAGCGCACTTGTTTCATTTTGGTTTAGATTCTATTTATTATGTTTAATTCTTTTAAGAAGTTGCAGATGTTGATTATGTTTGTTTTATTTATATTTAGTGCTGTGCTAAGATTACTTGAGTTTATTGAATGTTTATTTCTGATGTTTTGTAGTTTAGGGCAGTCTATAAAAAGGTGTTTTATTGACGTTTGTCCGTTGCAATAAGGACAAATGGGAGTGGGGTCAGAGTTCATAAGGTATTCATGAGTAAGTTTAGTGTGACCAATACTTAGTCTATTCATAACGATAGTCTGCTTTCTATTGAGTGAAGAATTTCTGGAAGATGAGGTATAAAAGTTTGGTTTGATTTCATAAAGTTTGCTGTTGCCCTCTTGGAGGTCCCATTCTAATTAGCATATGTTTTTTTATTGTGTATTGGAAGTGTGGAAGTAATTCATTGACAAGGTATATGTTAGTGTTTATGGAGGGGGTGGACGGGGGTGTTTTAGCAAGGTAATCGGCGCGGTCGTTGCCCTTTATGGCGATATAGCTTGGAATTCAAATAAAGGAAATACTGGAGCTGTGTCTTTCGGCCCTAATGATCAGATTGTGGGTATCGTGTATGAGAGGGTGTGAAGAAAAAAAGTTTTTGAGGGATTTAAGGGAACTAAGGGAGTCAGAGGCTATTACCCAGTTGTTTTTTTTTTTGAGAATTTAGTATACGATGTAGAGATTGCTTTATGGCGTACAGTTTAGCGGTGTATATGCTGTAGTGTTTGGTGAGGTTAAAATTTTGAGATATATCTTCAGAATGTAGAGCTGCACCTACATATGTGGGGGATTTGGAGCCATCGGTAAAGATGATTTTGTGATTTGGATATTGTTTATTTTTTATTAATTGAAAGTGACTTTTGATTATTTCAGGACTTGTATTGTTTTTGTCATATCTTGTGAGGAAACACGTAGTAGAAATAATTTTCAGCGGGGGGGAGGATAAGTTCATATGTAGATGAAGACTTTAGGAATTTAATGTTAGTGCTTACGGTTTCATTGGAGGAATAAGAGTGTGGCGGAATGGAAGGTTTGATATATTTTTGATGCAGAGGAGATGGTTTTTTAAACCAGAGATGGCTTGAGTATTTGAAAAGTAAATGTAATCGTCTTAAGTGAAGAGGTTCGATTTCAGATAAGCAATGTATACTGGGCATAGGACTGGTTCGATAGGCTCCAAGTGCGAGTCTTAAGGATTGGTTTTGAATGTAGTCCAGTTTTTTTATGTAAGATTGCCTAGTAGAGGAGTATATAAAACAGCCATAATCAAGTTTAGATCTGATAATGCTTTTGTAGATATGTAATAAGGTGACTGTGTCAGACTCCCATGTAGAATTTGATAGGATTTTTAACATCATAATATCTTCAGCACATTTAGATTTTATATATTTAAAATGTTCTATCCAATTTAGTTTATTATCGAAAATCATACCTAGGAATTTGGGATTTGAGTGCAATCGAATTTCGTTGTTATTTATGGAAAGTGTGTTCATTTTGCTGCAGTTCCTTTTCCTGCAGAAATGAGTAATAGATGATTTGGAATGAGAAAATTGAAATCCATATTGGGTAGATAAATTGTGTAGAGAGTGTAATTTGGAGTTTTCTCTCACAAGTTCTGGGGTGTTGAGATGAGAAATATATCACTAAATCATCTGCGCACAGGCGATAAGTGATATCTAGATGGATGTATTCTCTTATATTGGATAATGCTATGATGAATAGTGATGGGCTAAGAACTGATCCTTGTAGTATTCCATTTTCTAGCGGATATGATTTGGATAAAGTGTGACCAACTTTTGTATGGAAAGACCTATTGTGGAGAAAATTTTGTATGAATATGGGAAGATTACCTCGAATATTCCATTCAAAGCGAGTTTTAAGAATATTGTTCCTCCTAGCTATATCAAAGGCATGAGTAAGGTCCAAAAATACTGCTATTAAATGATTTTTTCTATGAAAATTGGTTTGTTAAGTCAATTTGAAAACCAACCAGGTTGTGGAGAATCCTTTGCGAAATCCAAATTGGTTGATGTCTAGAAGATTATTTTTTTATATATATATTATATAATAATATATGCTGTAGATGAAATATTACGGGAAAATGCACATGAGGTTTTACAACTTCCGCCATACCATTGCCAGTTTAACGCAATAAAATTAATATGGGCTGGGGCAAAATCATATTACGAAAAACACGTGAACGATGGTCTTACATCAGATGAAGTGCAAATTGTTTGGCAAGATTCATTAAATTATATTACGCCGGAGTACTGGAAGAAATCTGTGGAAGATACGGAGAAATTAATATTGGATTGGTGGAATCGACAACGAGTTCTAGATGTCGAAATATCACCAATGATCATTGCGCTATTTGAGGACGACTCAGAAAATGAGGATTTTTTAAGTGATGATGATATTTTTTAGTCTATAATATTAAAAAGTTTCTGAAGGATTATATTAGACTTTGACGTATATAAATCATAAATTGCATTATGAATATCCATTTTTGCATTGTAAGTTAAGTCTTTTGCCTTTGGATTTTTTCGTGTACATTTCTTAATCTTCTTCGGAAGTAAATTATGTTTTTTTTGATGCACAAGTTTCTGTACATTCCTTATACCAATTGTCAGAGCTTTTGCCACTGGCTCCTGGATATTAGCCAGTGAATTTTAATTTAATTTTTTTTTATTATATTTGACACTATTTTTTTGCTTACTTTTTAGTAATTTTGTAGGCAATAAATAAATAATTATCGAATACTTGTTCCAATTTTAAAGCGTGTTTAAAATAAGTAAATTTTTTTATTAATTGTAAGAAAAAAATTTGATATTAAAATCGCTTTACCAGAAACTCGGGGCTAACGAAAAATACAGACTATATATATATATATATATATATATATATATATATATATATATATATATATATATATATATATATATATATATATATATATATATATATATATATATATATATATATATATATATATATATATATATATATATATATATATATATATATATATATATATCATGTATTTTTCGCATGCATGGCCCTTAATTTTAGACTGAAATTTGAAGAAATCGGAAAAGTAGCTTTTTAACTTTGCCGCGAACAGACAGACTGACGGACAGGCATACCTTCAGACAGACGAAATTGAGAAAACATGTTTTCCGGCATCTCGCGAGGGAAGTAATAACTAATTATCTTGTTGCAAAATCAAATTTTTTTTGTTATCACAATACAAAAAAAAACAAGTTTTCTTTGCACAGGGGTGGCCCGCATTTAAATAAATGACACTGTATAAGTGGTTAGATTTTTAGGTCAAGCGGGGATCATAATTTTTGGTGATTGATAAAAAAATCTCACATTAAATAAGTGGCTGTATAAACAGAACATATTTAGCGAATTTTCTTATTTAGTCCCTCGGCATTTAATATATAAAATAATATAAGTATATCTTAATAATATTGCGTAATATAATTAAAAAAACTATTTTCTTTCTCCCTGTATGTTTGTAAATAGCCCATCGAGATTTAATAGCTCTATACAAGAATCACACAACATTTTGGTATTCACTGTGTTTTCTGATTTGATTTATAATGTTGATGACCTTTGGACCCGCACGATAACACCGCATTCGACTTTAGTAAGATTATGAGTGGTTTGAAGTTGTTTATAATTATTTTAAGGTCTTTCAATTTATTAATAAGGCCGTAAAGATTCCATTGTAAAAAGATAGGATAGAACAGAGTTATTTATTTGTTTGATGGCGATCTTTATGAGAGTCTTTCTTTTTTAAGTGAGAGGAAGATTGAGTGCTCTTCTTAGAAGAAGATGAGGATAAAGAAGAGTCTGATCCTGTTCTTGTATAGGAGTCATGATTAGATTTGGATGTGTAAGATTTAATAGTCGTGGTGGAGGGTTTAGAGGAAGATGAGAGTGTAGGTTCTGTTGGAGAAAGATTTGTGAGTTGAGGGGGAGCTAGGATGGGTTTGGTGTGGGAGGAGGTTTTGAGGATTTGGGAGGAGGAGGATTGTATGGAGGACGTGTGGAGAGAGTCGTGTCCAGAAATAGTATTTTCGGCGGAATATTCAGGGTTGCGTTGAAATAGAATGGTATTTGATTTTTTGACGACCGATGAAGAGATTGTTTTTTCTGGGGTTTTGAGCAGCGAGTATGTTTCTAGCGTCGCCATATGAAAGTTTATCCGTAGTTTATAGTATTTGGCTGTTGCTTTCGTGCTTGTACACGGCGCAGCATTTGTATCTGAGAGAGTGATCTCCATTACAGTTGACGCAGTAGGGAGGGGGGGAACACGGTTGGTCAGGATGAATATTTTTGCCGCATGAAGGACATAAAGGATCATTCGTGCAGTTTATAGAGAGGTGTCCAAATCTTTGGCATTTAAAGCATCTTAGGGTCGAGGAATGTAAGGACGAACTTTTAGATTTATCCAACCTGCATGGACTGAAGAGGAAGGCTATGTAATTTGAAGGTGAGGATTAAGGAGGTAGTAGGTTCTAGTTTTCAGTCTTTTTTCTTCGTTTGACGGCGATGACTCCCTGATCAGTAAAGCCATCAAGAATTTCCAATTCTGACATTTCAAGGAGATCTCTGCAAGAAACAACGCCTTTAACGTGTTTAAGGGTTTTGTGTGTTTCCGAAGTAACGGGATATTCACCAAGTTTTTTTAAGGTTTTAATTTTAATTGACTGAGCTAAGATATGTACTTTAATTAGAAGTGAGCCATCTCTAAGTCTTTTAATGTTAAGATTTTCTCCAATATCATTAGTAATATGTTTGAAGAGTATGAAAGGAGAAATGTTGAAAAATGAAAAATTGCCGATTGTTCTTTTTATTATGAAGTATTGATCAAATTGAGCATTGTCTGTAATAATTTCGGGGGATGAGATTCTTTGTCTTTCAGAGGGAAGTTTTAAGTATTCTGAATTATTTGACTTTATATTTGTCTTAACCGATCTGCTGCCAGTAAAGTTGAATCTTCCCTTGGCCTGGCTTTCTGCCAAAGAATAGAGGGTAGTCGGTTTTATGCCCCTCTCAGAATCCGTGGGGCAGCCTACCTCCATAGAGGTAGAGTGGGATTCTAGACCTTCGGTCCTACCCACCTGAGGTAACAAGTTTTGTAATTCCGACATCATATTTGTTATGTTGGGTTTATTCGCGTACACTTTCCCTGGACGGATTGTTTTCACTGCGACCAAGAGTTCCATCTGCTCCTTAGGTTTTTATTCGGGGAACCTTCCCTAGACAGATTGCCTTCACTACGGCGGTGTGTTCTGTCTACCCAGTAACTCAGGACCGTGGGGTCGTCACTCCCCAAGCAATGAGACATGGTCTCACGCCCCCTGCGGGGAACAAAACATGAAAGGGTGATTTTTCACAATTACAAAATATTTTATTTGACCGCCATTTTATTCCGCCATCTTCAATTAGTACCTCAGTTTTACTAGTTAATCTCTATAACACAATTAGTTATGGCACACGATTTAAAATCAGTCCATCAGGCTTTCAGATTTTTAAATATTTTATTAAGCCGCCATTTTATTACGCCGTCTTGGATTTGTACCACAATTTTACCAGTAGATTTCTACATAACCCTTGATTTCTGTGCAAAATTTGAGCTAAATTGGATAAGCAGTTTTTTAGTAATAATGTTCTTGACATTTCACTAGGCCGCCATTTTCTCTTGTCATTGAATTTTTACTAAAAATGTAATCAGGTCAGCCCCATATGACCCTTAATTTTTGTCAAAATTTAAAGCCAATCGGCTTGTTAGTCTTTTAACTATGCTGCGAAGAGACAAACTGACAGAGAAACCGGCGGAATTGAGAAAACATGTTTGCTGTTAAACGGTTAAACTAAATATATTTACTTCTAGTATCAAGCAATTGTGTTTAAATAATATAATAGGTGTATAGTTTATAGAAATCATAATAAAGACCTATATATGCGTTTTATTTATATAATATGGTTCAAGGTATTTAAGTACAATGACCGTTTATGTTTTCAGTGCCCACAATTCGGTTCGTTTCGTCGATTCGATTCGTTCATTCGATTCGTCCATTCATATGATTGAAGGAATGGGCCAAACAACGAATAGACGAACGTGTCATCCACACTATACATCAATTTTTATTTAATATGTTCGCATGGATTCCATTCGTTTCAGTGTTGCAATACACAAAAAACCAAATATTTAATTCGAACGAATGATTTGCGAAGGTCAAAGCCAACTTGAATATCTGCCCAAGAAACGGAATCGCAGCGCAATACTATGCGGATGAATGGTCGAATAGCGAGTAGCAGGTTTAACCGACAAAATTATGTACACCCGGGTCACAAAGACGTTAGTGTTTTTCGTCTACACCGTCCAATTTTTAAAATTCGGAGAAGATCTAATTCGTTAAAACCTTTTGTCTTTTACAGTTTTTTTTTTGACAAAAACCATGATAGTTGTAACCTCGTCTAGGTTAATAATAATAATAGGTGTAATATATACTCACCTGTAAAACACTAACATCTAACTCTTTTTTAGATGTTATAATCATGGTTCGAATAGCGTAGTCGGCAGAGCATAGGAATTCAATTCGCAAGGTCCAAAGATCGAAACCTAAAGCCTGTACTCACTATTCATCCATTCGTTCACTCGTCCGCATACTTTCGATTCGTCAATTCATATGAATGATCGAATTGGGGAATCAACGAATTGATGAATATTTCATCTACACTATTCATCAATTTTTATTTAATTCGTTTGCGTGGATATCATGGGTTTTCAATGTTTGAAAATACACAAAAAACAAAAGATTGAATTCGGACGAATGGTTCTCCGAGGTTAAAGCCTACTTGATTATTTACACAAAAGACGGTATCGCCGTGCAACGAATCGAACAAATTAACCGAACCCTCCACACTATGCGGACGAGTGAACGAATCAACGAATAGTGTGTAGCGGGCTTTACGATGGACTGAGATTTTTTTAAGCTTTAAATTATGTACATCTATTATTTATCTGAAAACTTGGTCGGAGGGGTTTGTGACATCAGAGTGAAAAGACCTAAGGACACATGAGAAAAACGAAATAACAATACTTGGCGGCTAAGATCAAAGGGAATCCCCTGAAAACGGGGGTGATTCTAACAAAACAATATGTTTAATTTTAAGTGTGCAAGGTATAACGAAAAAAAATAAACCAGAAATTATTTTTAATAATAAATTTCATGCACTTACTAAAATTTACTGTAGCAAAAACAACAACCGTCCTAGAAGATATAAAAAAATAGGTACATTTATTAAGTCAGATCCAATTATCATTTTAACAATTATTTTTAATTTTATCGTGTATATTTATAGTCCTGACTGCGATGTTTTTTAACAAGGTATGACGAGACATTAAAAATAATTGGATGGATTTTTCTTTGGAATTCCGTTTTCCCAAAAGAAAAATATGAATGTGATGTGGCTAAGAGCTCAGTTCGCGTCTATCCCTTAGCTTAAACCGGAAGCTCCTGGAAACAAAGTGGAGTGCAAAAGTTCATAATAGTAATAGGAAAGGGACAGATCACCTACAAAATCATAATGTCTAAATGAGGGATATTTGACACTTGGATCTCCAGTCAGAGGAAAAGCTCTCTTTTTTTCAGTTAGAGGAAAAGCTCTATGGATAGATAGAGATAGAGTTAATGAAGTTCAATAAAACAAGGAAACATATAGCACTGAACTGGGTGTGTTATTTTAAAGATTTTATTTATAGTGCTCGATAAAATAAATAAATTAGGTGAACATAAGTTGCCAAATACGAAAAAAAACAATAAATATATTACGTACGATGTAGTTATTTTCCTAACTAGTGCGGAATGTGCGGAAAAGAAAATTTAATAACATAGCCCTAGATAAGATTATTTTGAGTGTCAAATTTACTAATCAAATATGACATGTTTATATTTACAATACCATGTCATTGTCAGATTTTGGCACTTTATCAACAGTTTTCGAAACCAGTTTTGTTGTTGGTAAAAAAAAACTAATAAAAATAATTAAAAATCTATACAAAATAACTATTTATCATTGGACACATTTATAGTAATAGTACAATTTACGTCGTGCTGCAAAATGATGTCAGCTGTTGATGCTTTAATAAAGAAGGTCTACTAATTAGAGTGTTGATTTTCTGGGATCATTAAGGTGCCAGGGTTTGAAGACGGTACCACTCTGTTTATAGCTGATTGGTCAGTCAAGCTTGCATTCTAGGGTACTGTAATTTACTGATAGAATCTTATTGTAAATCGTTTTTTTGTTTGCATTGCGGATTCTTCGATGTTCACTCTGCCACAGTGGTGCTTTCTTCACCAGCATCGGCCAAAAATGTGGCAGAGAAGCGCCGAAATCTATGTCCTTTGCATTTTTTATGACAACGAAATTATAGCTATCTTCAGGCAGGCGCCAAAGTACGGTAGTTACCTTTATCTAAAGGTAAGTTTCATCTGGCGCCTGCATCAAAAATTTGGGATGTCTTATTTTAAAAATGCATTTGCTTTTCTGGCCAGAAACCCACACTCTGTTTTTTCAAAAATATGACAAGCTTGTAATATCGATGTTCTGCCAGATTTGCATTAAAGATTTAATCATCAGAAGTTGGCCTAGTGCATTAGGTTAGGTTAAGTTAGGTTAGGTTAGTTTAGTTAATGTTGCTTAGTTCTAAAATGTATGATTTGTTCTTTGAAGAGTTTAATTATCTTTGTTTGGGTCCACTTAAGAAAATGGTCGTACTGTTTTTCGTACTCGAGACATGAAATTGCGGGCAACAATGTTAGCTTCTAAAAATGGATCTGGTAGCTCTTCATCACACGATTCCATTTCGAATAATTCTCGTGCCAAGCGGAAGGAGGCGTAAAACGCAAAAGTATGACAAGGATTTGACCAATACTTAGTTGTCATAGATATTGTGAGAAATCCACACGTTTTGCAAAGCTTGCTGTGCAAAACGAATGGTCCTATTATTATTTGACACTATTTGCCATATAAAACTATACCAGGTGCGTTATTTGTAATAACAAATATTTCTTAAAATAATCAGAATATATGACTGATATTTAACAATTATTTATTTCTCTTACTAATCTTATGAATGTACGATAGGTATGACAGTTTGATACACGTGGAAAAAATCGATGTAAAGCATATTGAAGCAAAATTGTAGAAATTTTCTAAATCAAAATGCTTGCGGGAAAACAGTAAATCGGCGACGCTTCTAGAAAAACTGTTTTATACGACATGCAAACCGACAAAATATAAGATAGCTGAGTTTTGTGTTTTATTTAGAAAATTATCTTAGAACTAGGTTTTAAAAAGTTGTTATATTTTCCAAGTATTAACACCTATTAAAATTACATAAATTACTAGTTCGATAAATACTCTGTAGGAATTATATCAATATTAAGAAATTAATTTTATAATAAATTTTAGTTTTAATGTTTATGTAATCCTAATAAATGTTTCATCAAAAGGCTAGCACACAAATTGGTTTTTATTACTAGAATTGTTTTGGGGAAATTAAACATATTTATTAATTTATTAAAAGGTCTGACTCCAGTCTTTTTACTAACTGACAAAAACCACAAATTTTTAATTGGGTCTCATTCCGAACTTTGCAGAAAAATGCAGTAGAAAGATCAACCTAAAAAATGAACTGAAGGATCGTGAGAAAAGGTTAAAAGAAACTCAGTGAAGGAATACTTCACAAAGTACATTTTTCAATTGCTTACCGGTATTAAGAACGTGTAAAATGTTTAAATTAATCCATCAGTTACTAGCTTTTTGACAAAATAGAGCCCTATTAATGTGATACCTTAAGAAATAGAAAATGCTGAAAACGCACTGCCCATGACTGCAGAACACCATTATCAAAGTCCTCTGGCTCTAAGAATAGGAACCAGGCGGTTATTACCCAATAACGGTCTATCGTCAATATTTTTGAATAATTTATTTTTTGACATTTTCAGTAAGAGACCCTGCTTAAATATGAAGTTAGACAAAAATCAATTATTCAGGTTAGCTAGGAATACAACGATTTACTGTTTTAAATGCCTTACACAGATCCATCATCAGTTATCAGCGAAACACTAACCAGATTCTGCTATTATCGTAGTTTATGTTTCCATCTCATGCCCGAAGATTATATAATATTAATCTAAAGTTGCCCTTCTAGAAGTAAGGAGTGCAGACATAAGTAGAAATATCAGTGGAGTATACATTTTTTGTAGACATTTTATCGAAAAAAATGTGAAATTTAAAATATATCTAAAAGAATTTTTTAGAATGTACAACGTTTTGCAATTAAACTTTTTTAAATATGCACTTTTCATAACTAATTAAACAAAACGCTATCGTAAACACTTAAATTATGCAAAATAATAGATGTTAATGGTGAAGTCCGTTGCTACGTCAAAATTGTGTTCGCATATTGATAACATTTTAATTTACAATAGGTTTTTACCTAAACTGAATTTTTAGTTGAATAACTAGATAAGATTTACAACCGTAAGATGTCACTGGCTTAGAAATTATTGGCGTCCAAAATTTTCGAGATTGAAAAAATTGAATGTGACATTTTGAAAAGCTACGTAACTCTGATTTAATTAGAAAAAATATAAAAATTAATTTACGTAGAATTACATTTTTATTTTCCCGGCAATTATAGTAATGGTGAACAAATCACCCTCCGAGATTCTGAAAATATTTGCATTTTAAAGTAGCTAGACCCCGACAAAAACATGTTCTTTCATTTCCATCGGTCTCACGTTCTGGCTTTCTTTCTGTTTGCGGCATAGCTCAAAAACTACTTATATAATTGTCCTCAAATTTTGGTAAAATCCGAAATAACGGTCAAACAAAATATTTAAAAAGCTTTATTAAGGAACTACCAATGGACCTCAAACTTTACAAAAAAATCAAGTGTGATATAGGGATCAACTGGAAGAATTTTGGTGGTCATTTTGGCGGAACAAAATGTCGATCTAATGAAATAAATCCGTATTAAAAAACTACTTATTTTATTGACATGAAATTTTACACAAAATCAAGTAAAAACAGGGATAAACTTGCAAAACTTTAATGCGATGCCTATACCAGGAAAAAAATGGCAGGTTAAAAAAAATAAAAAGTTCAATAAAACCACATTTTCTGGAATAAAACGTTTTATAGAGGAAAATAATAAATTTATTTTTTAAAAGACTGTGTTTATGTTACAAAAAATAAGTATTATAATAATAATAGTAAATAAAAGTAAATTTAAAACAAAATAAAGTAAAAGCAGTGGTTTTACTTGATGTGTGGTGAGTAAATGAATATATGTATGTATGAATGTTAAATCCAAATTAAGGATCTTGACAAATAAAATTGTAAAGGTGAAACATAGTTTTGTCCCAGTCTGAATGAGTTTAGATATGTGGATGAAACAGATGTATTATCATAAATTCTTATTTGCACGTGAGCAATATTCAAGAGAACGGTGCCTTTCGGCTTGATAAGCACGACATCAAAATGTAGCAAAAACGGTACAAATCATGTTGAAAATGGTTTTCAAAAAAAAAAGATAATAAAAAATCGGTGATTGGCGTTTTCCAGATTTTTTTTTAGCGGAACTATCCTAGTAATGAAACTTTCCCTTAACTTAAAAAAATTAAGAAAATTCAAACATATTACTATTTATATGCATAAGGTTGTTGTCAACTAACTAAATGCACATACAAACTATGTTACCTGTGTGGTGGAATTCGTTACGAGAGAAGTTCCGGGTAAGGACCGATTTCCGATTTTTTAAACTGAAGGGGAATAGCGATACTTATATTTTACTTCGCAAATTTAAAAATTACTTTTATTTTAATAATTCCGTTCTTTGCCAGATCATTAGCAGTTTTTAAATTTAGATTGGGTCGCACTTGCAAAACTGAGTTACATGGCACTTAAATTCTACCAGTTGCCACTGCCTATTGCTTCATTTTAATATAAAAAAGATTTATTCATGTTAATAGAAAAACCATTCATTCTTTATTTATCCTATGTTTTAGAGTTTATTAAAAAAAAATTACTTATCTTCTACCCCTTCCCGTTTTGGCAAATTGTAAATTTTATTTACTAAAGTAAAGTTACGATAAAGATTGCAATAGTAAAATAACTAGTCAAGCGAAAGTTGAGAAAAACCTAGAAAATGCAATGTTACTGAGACAAGGTCACTGTTAATTTTCCGATCACTTTTAAAGTTAAGAACATTATTAAGGTCAATACCGTTAAATTATTGCATTTTCATCTGATTTAAAAATGTGTGCAGAATTTCAAAGTAGCAGGGCAATAATGAAAGTAGTTGAAAATTAACTTGAAAAGACCACGAAAACTTTGTAGTCAATCGTACATTATATAAGTAACATAATTCAAAGCAATAAATTATGTGGAGCGGTTTAAAACTGTCGTGAAAAATATTAAGACCACAGTTAAGATCACTATTTTTTTACAGTTCTACCTGAATTAATTATGTCTACAATATTTCAAAGCACTGGCCATATATATATATATATATATATATATATATATATATATATATATATATATATATATATGGGTGAAAATACGATAACGGGCCATTTCGGGTCCCTTGCTGTGTAGATCTGTTAAAACAAACTTTATTATATTTTTTTTATGCATATTAAATCGTTTAATGTTAGTACTTAATGAGCGTAACACAAAGAATCCAGCACTTCTACCGAAACTTAAAAATAATGCGTCAATACCTTGAAAGTGTAACGACGGTCCCTTGTCCCCAACAGAGGTTTCGAATATTCAAAATGAAGTGAAACAATGTTAAGTGGCATATATCTGATAAATATATATTTTATATTTATCATAACAACATAAATTAATTAAAAACAAGTCATCCTTTCAAAAATGTTATATAAACTTTGAACAACGATGTTATTTTACCGTGTCCCCTGGTTTGAAACCCTGCTATACAATATTATTTCCGACATGGAATTATAGATGTCACCGCTCGCTAAGCGCCCCGCTAACTGTGGTTCTCAATTGCCAATTAGTTTTAGTCCGCGTGTTTTATGGTAAGTACCTTTGTTTACTTTTCTGTAAATTATAGTTAATTATTTTTGCTGAAATTTCATATAGTATGTTTTTATGTAGTAATAACGGTCCCCGTACATATATTGATCATTTCATTATTAATAAGTGATTTATTTCTACTAAAAAGTCAACAATTTGTAGCAGTACATAACCTAAAATTTTTGAAGTCCATGGTGTATTCGTTTATTTTATAATTCGGATTTAGATAAAAAACGTAACGTGTCGGTCCCTGTAACGACGGTCCCATAAAACAGGGACCGTGGTTACTTTCTGAGGGACCGTCGTTACATATAGTTTAAATTAAATGTGTTTATTATTCAGGTATGAAACAATGCTAAATGGGATTTAGAATTCCTAAAGATGTGGAAAATTAAATTGAATGAAGGGAAGGAGGGCGAAACAAGCCAATTAAAGCAAAAAAGAAACAAACCTAAAAAGAAGACGCCTGCGGAAATAAAAGAATATGAAAGAGAAAAAAAACGACGCCAGAGAGCCAAAATGACCGAGGAACAAAAACAGATAAAGAGACAAAATGATAATGACTACAACAAAAATAGACGAAAGAAAATTTACGATATGAGTGAGCGAGAACAGCGAAAAATGAGAAGACAGGGCCGGGAGAGGGTAAGAAGATTCAGACAGAAATTAAATCTTCGTGAAATTGAAGAGAACCTTTTGCAGCAAATTACTCCTCCTCAATCCGATTTAGAGGGCAATTCTGCAAGAGAGGATCGGTTAACAGAATCTAGGCGATTAAGCGGCAGAAAAAAAAGAACAGAAACAGAACTAAGGCGTACAGAGATTTAAAGGTATTGAAGTTAAAACTTCAGGCAGCAGAACGCCGAGTTCAACGCTATAAAAAAAGGCTTCATAGAATTAAGAAAGACAAAACACCTTCTCCAAATACTGAAATTCGCAAATTAACAGGAAATGCAAAAATACCAACGCCCGTAAAAAAACATCTTATTTTTACAAACGAGTTGGTGAAACGTCTCAAAACAAAAAAGAGAGCCATTATGCCTAAAAAGGAACAATATACTCATTTTTTCAGCATGATTGCTTCAAAAAAATTTAAGAAATTAAGAGTCATTAAACAAGCGTCAGGATTAATTTCGTACAAAATGTTTCAAAAAGTAACAAATGTAAAAAACGAAGGAATGACTTTTAGAAAAACACGTCGTGACTTAATTTCGAATAAATTTGCCACTTTAGTTAAAGACTTCCTAGAAGAAGAAACCAACAGTCGCATGTGTCCTGGTAAAAAAGATTTTGTAACGTTTAAGAAAAAAATAGTACAAAAACGTATATTGCTTGATTCGTTAAAAAATCTTCATGCAAAATTTAACTTAACAAGTGAAAAAAAGATTTCCTATAGCTTATTTTTAAAATGCAGACTATTTTATATTGTACCACCAAAATTGTCCGACCGAAAAACCTGTGCTTGTATCAAACACGCCAATATTACTTTTATGATAAATAAGCTACATTATTATAGTGCTATACATTTTTCTTCCCTAAACGATCTAATCGGTTCTACCGTGTGCTTGCATGTATGACATTTGCAAACATTGCCGATCAAAAAAAATTACCTACTGCTTGACCGAAGAAATGAAGGACAGCTTCATAAAATATTACCAGTGGGTAACCGAAAAGGAACAAAGGATTATCAAAGAAAAAAAAGTCGAAGTTAGAGTTACGTCAAAAAAAGGATTAAAAACACCAATCACAGAACTAATTCACAAAGTTGAAGAAAATTTACCCTAAATTAAGAAACACATTTTTAATATTTACCATCAACACTCTACTATTAAAAAATTAAAGGAGAATATGCGTCCCAATGTTATTATTATAAACATCGATTTTTCTGAGAACTATGTCCTAAAGTATAGTGGGGAAGAAGTGCAGGCTACACATTTTGGTGCCTCACAAAAACAGATTTCATTGCATACTGGCGTATATTACTAAACCAGCAGGAGCAAGTAATCCAAGACCTTACTCGTTCTGCACTGTTTCAAAAAATCTGGATCACGGGGCACACGCTATTTGGACCCATCTATATCCAGTTTTAAAAGACATCCACGAGAAATTTCCTGACATCGATATTTTTCATTTTCAATCAGACGGACCAACGTCCCAATATAAAAATAAATTTAATTTGTATCTCCTCTTAAGCTATTTGCCTCAAGTTATCAAGAATATTAAAAAAGTGTCTTGGAATTACTCAGTTGCTGGCCATGGAAAAGGACCTGCCGAGGGAGTAGGAGGGACACTAAAACGTACCGCAGATAAGTTGGTATCTCAAGGAAATGACATTATTTCAGCCACTGATTTTGTACTCAAACTAACTGATAGTTGCAAAAAAATTAAACTATTTGAGATATCAGATGATGAAATTTCCCGTACAAAATCCCTAATACCACAAGTTATACCACCTATTAAACGTATTACTTCTCTGCATCAAGTTTCATGGGCAGTTGAAAATCCTGGTTCCCTTAGTCTTAGACTGCTTAGCTGCTTTACCTGTGACTTAAATTCTACTTGTTCGCACTATGGAGAAGGAGAGATGAAATTATTACGTATCCTTTTACTTATTAATTTAATAATCTGTTATGAACTTAAACATAAATACATGTCATTTATGAATTTGCCTTAACTACTTAATAGCATCAACGAATTCATTGAATACAAATATTGCAAATGTTCAAACCTGCATTGAAATTGGAAACTTCGTTGCTGTCGCTTGGGAAGATAATTGGTACCCTGGTAATAATCACTCCGATAATTTTTAACGATTGATATTTATAAGTAATTTTTTGCAGGACTAGTTGAAGATAAAGATACCAGTAATGGAAATTTAACCATAAATTTTTTAACCCGAAACCGAAATTATTTTATCTGGCCTACAAAAGAAGATCGCCAAATAGTCAACGAAAATAGTATTATGTGTAAATGTACCATTTATCCACATTCCACAAGGAATTTTTTAGTTAAAGAGCATTTGTATATTCAAAACGTTTACGATGCAAATGAATATTAAATACTAATGAAATATATCTTTAAATAAATTAACGTTAAAATACAATTTTGACTTTTGTTCTCTTGGTTAGTAATGACGGTCCCCGAATTCGTAACAACGGTCCCTTTCAAAATGTAACGACGGTCCCATACATTTTTTTAATTCCTTTTTTAATTAAGTGTGCGCGGACACATGCTTTATTCATGTAGGTAAGTGAAAAACTTAACGCTTTTGAAAGAAAAACCGAAAAATTTAAACTTTTTTTTTTTAAATAAAAAAGCCAAAATAGCCGGTTATCGTATTTTCACCCATATATATATATATATATATATATATATATATATATATATATATATATATATATATATGGGTGTATATCATATATATATATATATATATATATATATATATATATATATATATATATTGCACACAGCTGAGACACAGGACCGTTGATCTGTATCCTTCTTAGGTCCTACTAGAACTCTGAACGCAAATGACATAATTATTCGTCCCATCTGATGCTTCTCTTTCACAAATAGCACATATCGTGATCTTCACATATCCACAATGTGGTACTGAGTTGCGCTTGTTTTTCATTTCAGTTCTTGTAATTCCAGCTCTTTCATCAATGCTGTCGTCAGTCACTGTAGCCAAAGCTTCTTATAGATCTTTTTCGGTTTTTAATGGGACTTTGGTCGAATCGTGTAAAAATTATATTCCAACATGTACTCTTCTTCTTGGAAACATAGATATATATATATATATATATATATATATATATATATATATATAGATATATATATATATATATATATATATATATATATATATATATATATATATATATATATATATATATATATATATATATATATATATATATATATATATATATATATATATATATATATATATATATATATATATATATATATATATATATATATATATATATATATATATATATATATATATATATATATATATATATATATATATATATATATATATATATATATATATATATATATATATATATATATATATATATATATATATATATATATATATATATATATATATATATATATATATATATATATATATATATATATATATATATATATATATATATATATATATATATATATATATATATATATATATATATATATATATATATATATATATATATATATATTATTACATAAAAAAGCATGGAGTGCCAGTTATGATCCTGTCCATAAATAGTAATAGTAAGATAAAGTGCATGCTGTTTTTTTTTTCACTTCATTGACACCCCACACTTGTATCGTGTTTTATTAAAAACTGAAAAAGATCTGGAAAATAATCGCTATAGTAAGCATTTGCTACAGTAAGCACCCAATACCTGATTCTAGATCTGTAAAAATTATATGTTCTATTTGTGACAGAGAAACATCGGGTGATCACAGGTGCAAGAACTGTAGGATGTCATTTGCGCTAGAGTTCTAGTAGTGTCGGAACAGGTTCTGTATAATTCAGAATACTGATAATGGTTATTGTAAAGTAAGTTTTAGGCAAGGAAAGATTAATTCATTATATTCAAGAAACCAAATTCGAATTTACAAGAAAGCATTTTTGAAAATTGTTGATGTTCACACTCAAGAATTATGTTTTCGGGATATTAGCAACAGGAATTCTACATTTGGAGGTATAATAGTACAATGTATTAGAAAATGTACCAGGAATTCATGTAATTACAAGGAAGTGAAATACTTTTGTTAATATCAACATCCGTCCTCGCATGCCAATAAAAAGATTTTGCATTGTAGGATTTAAAAATATATTCAAAAATTGTCATTTTTTATTAAAAGCTCTGTAACAAGTATATACGACTTACTGGACCGAAAATCATAATATTTTCAAGTTTAGTTAATTGTCATGTCACATGTCACATAACAAAGATTGAAACGTAGTTCGGACTTTGGCAATTGAAATTAGGGAAAATTAAGTTTTCCGGATTACATAGCAGGCAAAGTCTGAACTAGTAAATAATTTGCCTAAAACAGTTAGGCACTGTTCGGGTTGCCTAGGCAAGCCTAAGTTTGACTGAGCAACGGTAACAGATACACAATTAGCCACAGATTAGGTCATTTATAATCTAAATTACAAGTAGTAACTCTGTTTTACCTGTTATGGGACAACGTCTTTCTCTTTGATATTTTGATCTTCAAAAAGGTAATTACATCTAACAAATATCTTGAACTTGAACTCGTTTCTGTGTTATACAGTGTAAATACAGGTTTTGAAAAAAATAAAAGTCCTTGTGTACAAAAAATAAAACTTGGATTAACTTATTAGCATTTTCAAAAAATAATAAATTTTCCATTTTACTTTTGCAAAATTTATCTATATTTAGATCCGTAATCGGTGTGAACGAGATGGTTTTACGAGATGGTATCTTTTTGATGTGATACAAATCTGCTGGCTATCTAAGATCCATTAAACAACTGTCATAAATATACAGTTTATCGAATGAATTTTTTGAGCATTTATATCACATATGATTCTTATGGATATCTTTAAAATCACAATATTTTGTTAATGTCAACAAATTGACTTCCTTTGTAGTTTTTTGTTGCGTATCACAATGGACCGATCACTTCGTATTTTACCTTATTTTCAAAACGAGAGACCTTACCCTGAAAAAAACGAAACCCATAACATTTGATACGATCGAGCAATTTGAACAAAATCCAAGCTATGAAGGCAACCACGTTCGCTGTTTTTGGCAGACTTTAAAAAAAAGTAGGAGGTTATCAATTCGACCCTATGTATTTTTTAATGTATATACACCGATTACTCGAGGGTATTTTAACTAATTTGGATGAGATTTTCAGAAAGTATTCAGGTTAGTAAGTGGCCCGATAGCAAGCATGTTAAGCAAAATTAATTTTATTCAAGGCCTAATACAAAGAATTATGTTTAATATAAACATTTAAAAAAATAGAGTAAAAAAAACAACCACTACACTAAATTAGTGTTTTATTTTAAGTGGAACTAACTGAATAACCTTGATTAAAGTTACCTTAAAGCATCTTGGGTTGGACCTGTCTTGTCCTCAGCAACTTCACGTTGTTCCAACAGTTGCTTTACTGTCAGATAGGCCCAGAGGCGTTCCAGACTACCTGAAGCTTGATAAACTTTTGGCTTTAACTCAATTGGCCCATAAGCACCATAAGCCTCAACTGATGGTGGAACAAATCCTGAATCTGTGTACCGAAATTAAATATTAGGAAGGTAACGGCTATTTCATTTAAAAATAATACATTATATTACCCATATGTCATAAAAAATATTTGGAAATAAATAACAGAAATGTCATATTCAGTGTCTAAATACCTAAAGTCGCATACAAAATTAAATAACTTTTGGATATGCATAAGTCAAGGAGTCGAAGGGCAATTTAAAGGGTAAAGAGAATAGGGGCGAGGACGCCAGTGGTACATTTTTAGTCCTGGCACCGTTAAGTTCGAGATCTTAATATTTCATAGTTTTAAAAATATATAAGACTTTTTCAGAATAAATTATATACTTCACTTCCCTGCACCCCCAGAACTATATATATATATATATATATATATATATATATATATATATATATATATATATGCAGGTGCAAAACGGCCTACAAGAAGAATTGCTTTTGATCATGTCGCATCTGCGGTCATGATTTCTGGGCCTTTACCCTCGTCATCAGGTAGATCTGAAGTAACAGATTGCTCGATACGACAAAATCAAAAACGCACCGTGAATCAGACTGGAACAGTACTGCATGCTACATGCTAAGTGTAACACTTAGGGCCACCTATTGGGGCTCCGGGGGTTTCCGGTTGCAAACCTTTAGATATTTTGGCGACGTATGTACTAGCTTCATCATGCAGGGAGTAGATACTAAATGCGCTTTCACACATCTTTATCAAAAGTTTCTGGCCAGAAAGGATATATTTAAAATAGTAAAAGTATATAATTTCTGGGCCTTTACCCTTTTCGTGGCCGTTCTTTGTCATATCAAACAATCTGTTACTTCAGATCTCCCTAGGTACAACCCTGCCTGATGAGGGTAAAGGCCCAGAAATCATGATCACAGGAGGGTACACTGTGACATAATCAAAAGCAATTCTTCTTGTAGGTCCTTTTGCACTTGCAGAAATTATATATTTTTGCCATTCTACTCCCCGTATGGTGGTGCTAGTGCATACTTTGCCAAAATACCTATGGGTCTGCAACCGGAAACCCCCGGAGCCCCAATAGGTAGCGCTAAATGTTACACTTAGCATGTAGTACTGTTCCAATCTAATTTTGATTTTGTCATAAAGAGCAATCTATTACTTCAGATCTGCCTGGGTGTAAGCCTGCTTGATGAGGGTAAAGGCCCAGAAATCATGATCACAGGAGGGTACCATGTGACAAAATCACAGGCATTTCTGCCTGTAGGCCGTTTTTCACCTGCAGAAATTATATATTTTTGCTATTCTACATATATCTTATTCTTCCCGATTTATATATATATATATATATATATATATATATATATATATATATATATATATATATATATATATATATATATATATATATATATATATATATATATATATATATATATATATATATATATATATATATATATATATATATATATATATATATATATATATATATATATATATATATATATATATATATATATATATATATATATATATATATATATATATATATATATATATATATATATATATATATATAATTATATATAATATATAAATATATATTAAAGAGAAGGGTAGTCTTGACCGACTAGTTGAACAACAAGTAACCTAATTATTGGGGTATCGGTCCTAATTTAGGGCTAGATTTAAATTGCTTTTAAGCTACGCCAAGCTTTCGGTAATATTATTACCTTCTTCCGGGCTGCAATATGAGAAGAAATTGGTTTTTTATCTCTGTATGCACATTAATTAGAAATTGAGGATTTTTAGAGAAAAAAAAAAGGTAGAAAATTGTACTCACTGCTTTGCAATTAGTATCGATAACTTCTTGCGAAAAACAAACACACTTTGACCTTAACATTAAGATTAGATTTTACATACTGGCAGGAATTCCTGTTCTCCATATATTTTTATATTGAAATACGAAGCAAGTAAATTTCTTATGTAGGTTTTTTTTGACATGTAAAGAATGTTATAGTACGTTCTGTCAGGATGATTGAAACACAGATCTAGGATTTAGCTATGTAATCACATCGATATACATCCAGATACAAAGAAAAAACAGTAGCTGAGAAATATCTTAATCAAACCAGAACAAGTATGAATTAAAAGTCGAATTTATGCCTACGACAAACTATTCGAATTGAAGAGACTGACTATAGAAAGGTATATGGATATAATACGTACAAATACTTATATTTTTTAAAAGGAAAATTCTGTGTTATTTAAACTATTATTGTTGTTCGTATATTTGTTCAGATTAAGTAAATTTGAATAAATAGAACTAAGGTCTTCGATATCAGTTCTCTTATTTAACGAATTAGGATTCAGAAATATTTCCACCATTTCCAGAAACAGTCTCTTGTTATAATTAGTTTCCTTACATAATATTTGGGTATCATTAAAGTTGAATAAGTGCCCTGATTGATTTGTGTGTTCTGAAAGTGCACAAGTATTTTTCATTAATCTACAGTCGCTTTTATGCGAAGTTATTCTGTCTTTTAGGACCCTAGAGGTTTGGCCTATGTAAATACCCTCACACTCTGAACAAGGAATACTGTATACAATGTTTGATGTTTTTTGTATTTCATCCCTATCTTTTAATTTTGTAAAAGTGTTGCCTACTATTTTATTATGATTATAGCGAAAAATAGTACCTATTTTGAGAATCGAAGGCACTGATGTTGGGACTTATTCCATCATTTCTCTCTCCAGGGTTGATTATTGGAGCTGTGTTATATAATAGTTTTTTTAATAACTTTTGTGGATATGAATTCTTGAGGAGAATATCATACAATCTTTTTAAGTTTTTTCCAAGTAGACTAGGGTGAGAAATCCTTTCAATACGTGTTTTTAGAGCCAATACTAGATTGATCTTTATTTTTTTGGGGTGGTTGGAATGGAAATTAAGATATCTACCAGAACTGGTAGGTTTTATGTACCAGTCTAGTAAAATCTGGTTGTTGTCATTCCTAATTAGTTTGGTGTCCAAAAACGGAACACTATTGTCAGTTTCCCTTTCTACTGTAAACTGAATGGGGAAGTCTGATGGTAAATTGTGAGACTTTTAGAAATTTCATCACTCAATTGCCCTTGATCTAAAAGTCTCACAATTTACGATCAGACTTCCCCAAAATTTTATGGGCTACCCAAAATTCCCGATTCCCTTAGACGAATTTTTCTCGCAATCTGGCTCCCTTTTTACCAAAAACTGGCCAGTATGCACTCCTGTTTCCTAACCCCACATCTATGCTATAATTTTATTTTCGTAGTTTGTTGTTGATTAAGAAGCCAGCTGGATTATCTATTAAACTGCGAAGAGTAATGGAATAATATTATTTCATCGGTTGGTTGAAATTAATAGACTTACTCCTTGAATGCAAACTTACTCATCTTCTAAACTCTACGTAATGTGCATCTATTTAATTAACACCGTATCTTGGCCATAAAGCTAAAACTTGGTAATTTAGATTCTGATATATGGCCAAATCAGTGCCTGTAATGATAACAAGTGACAAAGAATGCGCATATTGACTTATTCAGCATCAAAATGTAAAATATTTGTAGTACTAAATCTAAATAAATTGAAAATCGGACAATCTATCAAAAAATACTGAACTGACAAGTGCAAAAAGCCAATTTGTTTCTAAGAAAAGTTTAGACCCCTCATTTTGGAATTTTTAACCCATCTAGTACCATTTAGGGGGAATTTCTAAAGGCGACATATTTACACACTGTCCAGTTGCGCCAACTTATACTAAAGAAATTACTAAGTTTAATTGATTTTCAACTTGCCAAAGTACTACACTCAAAACATACTCCTGCAAAAAATCAGCCGATTTTGTCGTCCAAATAAAAAAAGACCAGGTATTTAAAATTATTCATATTAAATTAAACTCTACAAATGTTCCGGTCTTCGCGGACATAGATACATACACTACACAACTACATATGTACAGTTCGAAAGCATAACCTATTTTTCAGGCTTTTCGGCTAAAAAATAATATTTTTTTATTGGATACATTAGAGCCAAAACAGCTCTTTCTTTTCTTATTTGCAAGTTGATTTAGAAGTTTTTATATATACAGTTGGGAACATAAATATATATGTATATATATATATATATATATATATATATATATATATATATATATGGGCCGTTTCCTAGATTTTCGGGTGAGCTTGGTAATATTGCGAAATATCTCCTCAGTGAAGCAGCATATACACTGTATATGTCAGATGCATCTTAGGATGCCCACTACATACTTTTACGTATAGCAGGTCCGGCAGAGCGGCAACACTGGTTTATAATGATTTTATTATCAGTTGTGTATTATTTCGAGTAGGTGACAATTGCAGTAGCCTAACAGCGTTATATGCTCCGCTCCCCTAGATTTAAAAGCAATTGCAGTTTTTCCAAGTGTATATATAAAAACTTGTAAATCAACTTGCAAATAAGACAAGAAAGAGGTATTTTGGCCCTAATGTATCCAATAAAAAAATATTACTTTTTAGCCGAAAAGCCCGAAAATAGGTTATGCTTTCGAACTGTACATATGTAGTTGTATAGTGTATGTATGTATGTCCGCGAAGTCCGGAACATTTGCAGAGTTTAATTTGATATGAATAATTTTAAATACCTGGTCTTTTTTATTTGGACGTCAAAATCGGCTGATTTTTTGCAGGAGTATGTTTTGAGCGTAGTACTTTGGCAAGTTGAAAATCAATTAAACTTAGTAGTTTCTTTAGTATAAGTTGGCTCAACTGGGCAGTGTGTAAAAATGTCACCTTTAGAAATTCCCCATAAATGGTACTAGATGGGTTAAAAATTCCAAAATGAGGGGTCCAAACTTTTCTTTGAAACAAATTTGCTTTTTGCACTTGTCAGTTCAGTATTTTTTGATAGACTGTCCGATTTTCAATTTATTTAGATTCAGTACTACAAATATTTTACATTTTGATGCTGAATAAGTCAATATTCGCATTCTTTATTTCTTGCTATGATTACAGGCACTGATTTGGCCATACATCAGAATCTAAATTACCAAGTTTTAGCTTGATGGCCAAGATACAGTGTTAAGTCTGTTAATTTCAACCAACCGATGAAATAAGATTATTGCATTACTCCTCGCAGCAATTTAACAGATAATCCAGCTGGCTTCTTAATCAACAACAAACTACGAAAATAAAATTATAGCATAGATGTGGGGTTGGGAAATAGAAGTGCACACTGGTCAGTTTTTGGTAAAAAGGGAGCCAGATTGTGAGAAAACTTCGTCTAAGGGAATCGAATCTAGAAACAAATTTAGTTTGTGTTGTGTTAGAAAAAAAGCATAATAAGAACATCGAAGAGTTTCTACGAACCAAAATCAGCTGAAAGTACAACTTAATTCTTTCTTAAAATTAAATCGGCAATTGATTCAACCTACAAATACGCAACTTTGCCTTGATTTAATGGACTTCATATATACTAACCTTGCATTTAGTCGAATTTGGAACATACTGTAAATTGTCAAAAATTGTCAAATAAGTTCATACTCTAAAAAAATGAAAACCCCATTATTTTATAACACTCCCTTTTTTCCCATTGATCCCCCCGCTTTCACCATACACTCTGCTTATTGAGCAAGAAATGTTTTGAGAAGAAACGTATATTTCATATTTCGAACATTCATTAAGATTAACATCTGACGATAAATTAGACACTCCCCTAAGGCACACCTCAGCGTGCTCCCAAATTATTTTTTAATTATATTTGATAAACCCCAATTTCCAGGCATTATATTAAAGAATTTCGAATATATCACAAACATTTTATATTAGAAAAATATTCAATTTTCGGCAATTTTCAATTTTTTGTTAATATTTCCATGAACTCGTCGCCAAACTTATTTTTACTTCCTTCAAATTTCCAAGCTGAAATAAAAAAATGTATTTCACTCTTTTTAGTTTTTTGGAAAGGGCAGGTTCAACGTTTGTATTTATTTCAACTTTATTTTAGGAGCTACAAAAAACCTTAAAAACGAAACTGAGAGGTTTTTTTGCGTCTTATCTTTTTGAAATGTCGCAAAAAATAAATTCTTATCGCAAAGTGCAGACAATTATAGCATTTATGTTTTTTTTAATGGAACAACCTGTATATTATTAACTCAAATAAAAGATATTATTTCAAAAATATATACAATGTTGATATTTGAATGAGCCTTTTTCGGAATATTTTACTTTAAAGTATTAATGCTAATGGTTCATTATATCAAGGCAGCCTGGAAAACAAACATCTGATTTTAATATTGTCGTTGTGACATTTCAATAGATGTGAACTCATATTGTTATTACTATGTACAAGAGCAATTTATACGTTTTTTTACAATATGAGATATACCGAAGAACAGAAATATTAAATAATTCGACTCAAATATAATCATAGCATATTAAGAGAAGAAAAAAAAAGAAGAAACATAATAGGCGCAAAAATTTCCCGTAAAAATTATCTTATTTAAAAAATCAGCATCTTCTCAAATATACCTTACCATTTCTTGGAATAACGCAAACGTTGCATGCTTCATATTTTCTTCACTTAACTTCTGTACTGACATGAACTTATATAGGTGAAATTTACAATATTTCAAAGTGGTAAAACATGCAGCGTCAGGTGTAGATTTGTTGTATTTGGAAATAATAATTAAGAGAAAATTTTACCTTCAAAGAAAAGTAACTTACTTAGACCTAGTCCTCTTTTTTTGCTTGAGATTTTTGGTTTCATAAAATTGCTTCATAATGTATCTGATGGTATTATGGGAATAAAAAAGTCGAAATATTTGATGTTTCTGTTCTTTGGTATATCCCATATTATGAAAAACGGGTTTCGGTAAACTATGTTGACACTCTTAAATCTCGTTTATTTTTGTTTCTTTTTGTTTTTATCAACCATTCTAGCAGTCCAAATTGAGACAATGTGTGGAAAACTCTCATCAGCACTCAAAATTTACTTTAAGATGCAATTATTATACAAATCAAAGGTAATTTTGATTTCAAACATCTTTCCGACTGTTCCCATCGCCATGCTTGTTTTTAATTTGATGTGCGACGTTGCCATATTCATAATTAAAGAAATACCTATAAGTTATGATACACGTAAAACTATTTTTTTAATAACAAAACTTATAATTAATAAAAATGCGGATTAGGTTAGGTTAGGATTAGTTAGGTTTTCTGTAAAGAAAGCGCGCGGTAGCGCGCCAACCGAATTCCGAGTCTATATTGAAAGCGGGATGTTTCTGTAACAAAAACTATATTGTTAGGTGGATCTGTCCCGCTAACGTTAGGTTAGCCCAGGTTCGTCAATAAAACCTTCATTAAAACTATAATAATAACAATAAATAATTATAATTCTGTTGTCCAAATAATTTTCAATTGGTCATTTCATTTCCTCTAACAAATTGGTAAATCTAAAATCTGGCAACATTTCTAAATTTTTCGTTTTAAGGCTGTCAAATTGTGACCGAGCGTGACTTTTAATTAATTTTTTTTTAGGAAAACTCTTGCATATTCCGCAATTTTTATTTTTGAAATGTAATATTGCAAATGGGTACTTTCTGGGAAAAAAATAAAATATGCAAAAATCGTCTGTCAGGATAGTTTACCGGACCCTGAAAAACGTCTAAATTGCTCTTTGTAATTAGTAATAACAAAACGAGTTTATTTATATTGAAATGTCACAACGACAGTTTTAAAATCAGATGTTTGTTTTCCAGGCCGCCTTAATATAATGAAGGAATAATGCAATCATACTTTAAACACAAATACTTCGAAAACGGCTCATCCAAATATCAACAATGTATATATTTTTAAAATCAGAAAGAAAATATATATCATTTGAGATACATACAGGGTGTCCCATTTATTTTTGCGAAATTTCTAAAAGATAGTATGAAAAAAACGTTTAGCTTTTGTATTTATGGTTTTTTTATAGCTCCTAATATAAAGCCTCTAGGTAGGGCACAAAATATAAAAAAACCCTACACATACATAAAAAACACATATAAGTCCGTGTATCAAATTTTATTTAAATCGTTTTATGCACGAGCTAAATATTAGAAAAAAATATTTTATTAAAATTAAGTGTTGTATCTCTTTCAACAGAAGTTTAGGATATTCGTTTTGTTAAAATTGGTCAAGTTATATTTAAACTTGTTAGACCCTGTACAAGCAGTTCTTTTCCAAAGACTAAGGATAAAAAGTGAAAATAATTTAAATATCGGCCATATCTTCGGGCTGTATAAAATTCGTAGAGGCTATTCAAACGTGTTGTGAAAATCACATGTCTATTTGTGAGTGTCCTGTCAACTGAATAACATGTTTTTTTTTAGTTTATATACATTATACGGTTTGCTCTCTTTTTTATAGTAAATTGTGTGTTTGTTTGTTATTAACAACGGTTCGCTAAAGACAGCAGTAAATCAGGACATGTCAGATTTTTGAATTACATATTCGTCGTCATGGCAAAAACGTACTTTTTATTTTTAAGTAGCTCCATATCAAAAACGGTTTTTAATAACAAACTTTTGAAATTTGACACGTTTTTAGAGCACACGTTCGACATGTTTTTAGAGCATACGTCTATTAATGTGTAATACATGATAACTAAAATTGAATATTAATTTGAAATTCTCAGTGAACGTGTTTCTGTACGGTCTTCATAAAAATGGATGATATTGAAGTATAGCAAGCTTTCTTTTATTCTATTAGCTCAAAAACAAGGGCCGCTTTAATACTTTCTATCTCCTAAACAGTTCAGGTTTTGGACAAAGGCGTAAAAGATTCAGAAAGAGCAGAAATAAGAGAACAAATTCCGTAAACATTAATGTCTTAAAAAGTCTAAGAAAATTACAATTGTAACAGACCGTTTTAAAAAAAAAATTTAATTTTTTTTGTCACTTGCAAAAAAATAGTTCTATTGAAAAATGACGGAAGACAAAATAATAAGAGTAAAAAAAGTACAAAGTTGCGTTTAATGTTTAAGCTAAAGGTGTCAGGGGAAAGGTACTTTCGTCCCAAAAATGTAATTCATTTTACTGTGCGAAAAATTTCGCCGCCACTGATCAACATAAAATTCTATTACAATTCTAAAACTCTGGGATGTTTTTTCAGAAATGTAAATTGGCGCTTTGAGGTCCTGCCAGGTTTAGAAATTTTAATAAACTTACGCCTAAAATCGCACATTTTTGAGCCCTAAAAAAATTAACCGTTAGCGAAGTAAACGCAACAAAAAAATGATGAACATCTAAATCAAAAATTTCCCAATGGGCTTGGCATATTTGACTAGCAACATTTAAAAACGGATAAAAAAATATTTTGAAATAAAAAAATAGTTTTAGAGCTTTTCATAGCTTTGTTTGCTAACCATTTAAAAACGGAATTAGAAGCAGAAAAATCCAATTATACAAACATTTGAAATTTTAGTCCTGCTTAATTAAAAATAAATCTTTTAAATATGTTGGTTTCAGAAATCTAATAGCAGTCATTTTATTTTTTCTAAGCGAGTAAGTTGCATTTTCATAAATAACAATACCAAAAAACCCTATTAGAAAAAGTTAGAATTACAAATAAAAACGATTGCCTCTTCTCCTTTTCAATTTTAGCTACTCATTTTTTTTTCGGTTACTTAAAGTTTCGTGTGAAAAAATTATTATTTGAAAAAATATTTTAGAAATAAAAATTGTATCTGTGCTGGCGGATAGCAGTGTATAAAAAGCTGTTGCAATGAGATAAACAAAATATATATATATATATATATATATATATATATATATATATATATATATATATATATATATATATATATATATATATACATATATTATACCTAAACTGGGTGTCCCTCAGATGTCCTTATAACTTTTTTGTTTTTTGAGATAACTTTTTGAAATTTGGTGTGTGAATACAAGATAAATTTGGATTTTTGGACATATTCGTTTGTTTTGAGCCACTTCCGATTTGACCAATGACACCCGATTTGTCAGTTTTTGACAGATGGAGGAATTTTTATGATATATTTTTTTTTAATCTAGCGTGCTATGAATTACTTAAATCGGTTGGTTCATTTCTGATATAGTAGTAAGGGAAAAATACAAGTTTACCTCTGCTGATCCAAAAAATTATTTTATGCCCGTTTGAAATAAGGAAAATCAGTATGTTTGTGATTACTCAATTTTTTCGAATAGAAAGGAAGTGGCTCCTGGGGATTTTATCAAATACCTTCCGAACAGTTTGATACCACACACTCACACTCTAATATTACATGAACTCTTTCCCTTAAAAAAGCAAAAATATGTATTGTTACTACATACATAATAATTGCAGTCATCCATGGTTTAACCAGTTGACGGTGTGTCTATGGCTACAGAGGGAAATGTAAATCAAATATAAATAAACTGATAGTTTGGAAAAGAGCATTTTAAATACGCGAAAAAATGTTAATTCTTGCTCATTAGGAACATGCATTCTTTATAATAAATGGTCATTTAATTAAACGTAGTAGGCTATGATCGAGACGGTACGAACAGGCGTATTAAGGCGGCTTTGAAAACAAAACACTGTTAACAATTTTGACAATTGCCTTTATTATTACGCGCATTTTTTCCTAAGTATAAGTACCTAATTGTTTTAGAGGTTTGTTAAAAACTGATTTAAAGTTTTCTATTAAAACATGGAAAATTACGCAAGAAGTGAAAAAATCGAAATGCTTCTAGTTTTTAGTAAATGCAGGTAGCATTCAGTTCAAGCTGCTCAAATGTATGCACAGAGATATCCCGATCGTCGTCATCTCAACCGGCATTATTTCCCCAAGTTGGTTAGAAAAATGCGCAACGAACCCGAAAATAATCCTAATGCACCATTTGTAATAAGCGATGACAAAAAAGTAGATGTTCTGGCAAACGTGCTTGTAAATATGACCACCTCACTTAGGAAGATCGCTTTAGAATGCCAAATATCTAAAAATTCGGCTTGGGGAATTTTACACAAACACAAATACCGTTCGTATAAATATCAATTACATCAACACCATTATCAAGGAGATATAACATCCGAAGATTGCAATATTGCCTATTTTGTAGCTCCCAAGGTAAAACTGAATTTTCGTCTAAGTACTTTGTATATTTATTATAATTATTGTTTAAATATTCAAGATCGCCAGACCTCACCCCCTTAGACTTTTTTTTGTGGGGCACTGTCAAAAATAAAGTGCATAATACATCTTCAGCAACCTGTGGTGAATTACAAAAGCAAGTAAGAGCTACCATAAACAGGATTACCCCAGGACAACTAAGAGAACTAGTGAGAGCAACTGTAGAAAAGATACAACTTTGCCAAGAAGAGCACGGTGACCATTTTGAAAATTTGGAACCTTACAAATTTATTTTGGTTATAGTAAATTCGAAATTAATATATTAACTTTTTCCGCTGTAGCCATAGTAACACAGTCAACTGTTTGAATCATGTATGAGTTTACAATGCGGACCAAGAGCAATGATAATTTATGTTATAGAAATATATATTTCTATATATATATATATATATATATATATATATACATATATAGACATATATATTGCTATTACAACATATACATATAAATATTTTGAGATAACTTTTTGAAATTTGGTGTGTGAATACAAGAAAATGGATTTTTGGACATATTCGTTTGTTTTGAGCCACTTCCGGTTTGATATATATATATATATATATATATATATATATATATATATATATATATATATATATATGTATATATATGTATGTATATATATATATATATATATATATATATATATATATGTGTGTATATATATATATATATATATATATATATATATATATATATATATATATATATATATAAATATATACAATGAGGGCATAAAGTCTGGAAACCTTGAGATATGTCAAAAACTACACAAGTTGGGTAAAAAAGTTTCATATAAAAGTTGTATAGTTCCTTACGATTAATGATTCAAAAATGTCTTGAAATATACAGGTTGTTTTAAAATCAAGTTACACGCCAAAACTTCAGAATCTCTAATGGAACACCCTGTATATTATTTCATTTTAAGAATCTACATGAAATACTGATCATATTTTATTAAGCATACTCTATCCCTAAAGTCAACTGTTTTAAAGATAAAAAAATGAGAAAATGGAAATTTGGCTTTAAACAAAATTAACTCATTTCCCTATGCATGGTGAAACCTGGTGGATTATTTTAGAACTCCCATAGAAACTGTCATGTACTGACAATAAACTGTGTCAATTTTTAACATATTGTTGGAGAGTTACTTCTTTCCTGATAAAAATGCTTTCAGAAAGAGAAAGAATAGAGATTCTTATGATGTTTGGATGGGGAGATCGCCAAAGAAATCTTAACGAAGTATGTGAACTTTTTAATAATACGCATCCCGAGCGAGGACAAGCAATTGCCAAATCCACAGTTTTCAAAATTATCAAAAAATTTCGTGATCATGGTTCTGTAAAAGCTCTTGCCAGGACAGGTAGGCCAAAACTAGATGATGATATGAAATTGAATGTTTTACTCAGTTATAATGAAAATCCACATTTACCTACAAGTCAAGTAGCATTAGATTTAAACCTTAGTCAATCATCGGTAAAAAATATTCTGCACACGGCAAAGTATCATCCCTACAAAATAAGATTAATCCATGAATTAAATGAAGACTACTTTGACCGCCGACTTGAGTTTTGCGAAAGTATGCAAGAGCGGTGTAACCTGGATCCATTCTTTTGTAGAAATATTTTATTTTCCTATATCAACCGACAAAACTGTAGATATTGGTCTACAGAGAATCCCCATTGGGCACAAGTGGCTCAGTTTGGGCTGGAATATTTCAAGATAGAATTATAGGTCCCTACTTTTTCGACGTAAATTTAACCGGCGAAATTTATCTTGATCTTTTACAACTGGAGTTGATTCCTGCCTTAGCTCAATTGTATCTAGGTAATGAGCCCGATATGCCTACTGCAGCAATGTGGTTCCAACAAGATGGAGCACCACCTCAGTACGCGCTACCTGTTCGGCAGTATCTCAGTGAAATATTTCCAATTGGATAGGACGTCGTGGTCCCTACGAATGGCCGGCCAGGTCCCCGGACTTAACTCACCTAGATTATTTTCTGTGGGGATATTTAAAGAGCAAAGTTTATTTGAACAGACCTCCTAATATCTATGCGCTGAAAAATGGTATAAGAGATGAAATCCGACAAATCCCACCTACTTTCATTCGAAATCTACAACAAGAGTTCATCAATCGATTAGGATTTTGTCAGGAAGTGAACGGACAACAGTTTATCTCAAAACAGTTGACTTTAGGGATAGGGTATGCTTAATAAAATATGATCAGAATTTCATGTAGATTCTTAAAATCAAATAATATACAGGGTGTTCCATTAGAGATTCTGAAGTTTTGGCGTGTAACTTGATTTTAAAACACCCTGTATATTTCAACACATTTTTGAATCATAAATCGTAAGGAACTATATAACTTTTATATGAAACTTTTTTACCCAACTTGTATAATTTTTGATATATCTAAAGGTTTCCAGACTTTAAAAAAAAAATATATATATATATATATATATATATATATATATATATATATATATATATATATATATATATATATATATATATATATATATATATATATATATATATATATATATATATAATGTGTTTTCATTCCGGGTGTACATCCGTTCACTACTGTCGTTCTGAAAAGAAAAGTTTCGCCAAAATCACATTTGGTTTCGCGTCCGAATAGAGACAGTCTCTATTCGGACGCGAGGAAGAAATCGAAAATGCCAAATGTGATTTTGGCGAAACGTCAGCAAAACTGTTCTTTTCAGAACGACAGTAGTGAACGGATGTACACCCGGAATTATAGGTCCCTACTTTTTCGACGTAAATTTAACCGGCGAAATTTATCTTGATCTTTTACAACTGGAGTTGATTCCTGCCTTAGCTCAATTGTATCTAGGTAATGAGCCCGATATGCCTACTGCAGCAATGTGGTTCCAACAAGATGGAGCACCACCTCAGTACGCGCTACCTGTTCGGCAGTATCTCAGTGAAATATTTCCAATTGGATAGGACGTCGTGGTCCCTACGAATGGCCGGCCAGGTCCCCGGACTTAACTCACCTAGATTATTTTCTGTGGGGATATTTAAAGAGCAAAGTTTATTTGAACAGACCTCCTAATATCTATGCGCTGAAAAATGGTATAAGAGATGAAATCCGACAAATCCCACCTACTTTCATTCGAAATCTACAACAAGAGTTCATCAATCGATTAGGATTTTGTCAGAAGAAGTGAACGGACAACAGTTTATCTCAAAACAGTTGACTTTAGGGATAGGGTATGCTTAATAAAATATGATCAGAATTTCATGTAGATTCTTAAAATGAAATAATATACAGGGTGTTCCATTAGAGATTCTGAAGTTTTGGCGTGTAACTTGATTTTAAAACACCCTGTATATTTCAACACATATATATATATATATATATATATATATATATATATATATATATATATATATATATATATATATATATATATATATATATATATATATATATATATATATATATATATATATATATATATATATATATATATATATATATATATATATATATATATATATATATATATATATATATATATATATATATATATATATATATATATATATATATATATATATATATATATATATATATATATATATATATATATATATATATATATATATATATATATATATATATATATATATATATATATATATATATATATATATATATATATATATATATATATATATATATATATATATATATATATATATATATATATATATATATATATATATATATATATATATATATATATATATATATATATATATATATATATATATATAAAAATATATATATATATATATATATATATACATATATATATATATATATATATATATATATATATATATATATATATATATATATATATATATATATATATATATATATATATATATATATATATATATATATATATATATATATATATATATATATATATATATATATATATATATATATATATATATATATATATATATATATATATATATATATATATATATATATATATATATATATATATATATATATATATATATATATATATATATATATATATATATATATATATATATATATATATATATATATATATATATATATATATATATATATATATATAATGTGTTTTCATTCCGGGTGTACATCCGTTCACTACTGTCGTTCTGAAAAGAACAGTTTTGCTGACGTTTCGCCAAAATCACACTTGGCATTTTCGAAGCTTTCTTTCTCGCGTCCGAATAGAGAATTGAGTCTATATTATATATGAATATGTATATATATATATATATATATATATATATATATATACATACATATATACATATATATATGTATGTATATATATATATATATATATACATACATATATATATATATATATATATATATATATATATATATATATTTGTTTCTGAACATAAAGGTATCATACTTTTATCTGTTGTTTTTAATCATAAAGATATCATACTTGGTACATTTATAATAATCAGCAAGAAGAGATCAATCTACTGAAACCATATCAAACAGGTTGTTCCATTTAACATAGCATGACACATAAAAAAGTCGATGGTAATTTTTTTATAGTTTCCAATTGCCATTTTTTTATCTTCTTTACCTATCCTAGCGTCTCAGATAAAAACTTAAAACTTTTGTTTTTCTCTATCTTTTAAATTATACACCGAAACTCGGTACAATCGCACGATAAATGATTAGCATGTAATTTTAACTTATTAATATTTCTGGATGTAACGAGGTTGTGGGAAAAAGCATGAAGAATAATAATAAATATTTTTTAATGGAACTCTTTTAATATTATTGAGATTATAATTATCTTTAAATTTATAGGAAATTTTCGTATTGGGGAAATTTAAAAGTCAAACAACATTCCACCAAATATTAATAACTTTTCAAAGCCCCTTTTTGATACCCCCTTCGTACACCTAATAATCTAAAGTTTTCTTAATAAATGTTGTGGTATCCCTTTTTCTTGTGTTCGGAAGGGTGATTTGTAGCCTTACGTTTAAAAATTATCATAACTCGTATATTGTCTTAAAATGTATTTAGAGAGAAAAAAATTAAAACAATTTTTAGAAGTACTTACTTACTTATTTAAAATATTAAAAACAAAATCTGACTTTTGCCAATATTTATGTCCAACTTGTTTTTGTTAACTAGAACTCTAATAGTAATTTATGTAACAAGAGAATTGAGAAGAACTTTTTCTCACAATTTCGTAATTTTGCTTGTCAAGCAAATATGATGGTTCAATTTTAAACGGAAAGGAATTGTTTGTTTATCAGGGATAGTAATAACACACTAAAATATTTCTAAACGTTTTACAATTATTAAAACAATCTAAAAGTAAAATACAAATTCCGGGTGGCCCGATTATCTTGAGACGCTCTCTTAACTCAGAAACTACAAAAAATTGAAAAAAAAAAAGGTTAAATACAAAAATTACGTGATCTAAGAGATATTTGTTTCGTTTTGGTATTTTCATATCTACAAGTTGACTTCGGCAACTTTCTTAGTTTAAATGAAACACCGCGTATATAATTTTATTTTTAAAATCTATTAACAACATCCAATATTTTCTTGAAAAGGCATTTGTTTTGAGTTATTGATAGTTGAAAAATGCGACTTTTAGTGCCATGAGACCCTGTAGGCTCCTCTTAGAGCAAAATTGTTTTGCACTCCTATCTTAGTTTTGAAAAATCTGTTACTTGATATTCAAGTTACGGTTTAACTGGAAGTTCCGATTTTGACACTCCAGCTTAATTCCGGAAAGTAGATATTTGGTGGTTTTTATAAATAAGGCAAAATTGCCGTTTAGCTTCTACAGAGTCTCAAATTAGAAAAAGTTTTACTTTTCAACTGTCAATAACTTATAACCTAATTAATTTTGACAGATATTAAAATATACAAAACATATTGTAAATTGTTAGTAAAGTTTAAAAATTAAATAATATATACAAAGGAACTTCCCTAACTCGAATCTCCAATATGCTAAATTAAAGCTTCTTAAATTTATTATAAAAAACAGTTACATACATATTATAGTATGTGTACATAAACATATATAAATTGTATGTATAAGAAAATACAACAAATAATACGATACATATTTACAGTTGGATGTATGTATATTTGAAGATTATTATTTGAAAAAAAATTTTTTTTTATTAAATACGAACTATTTCTCTTTTTCTATAAAATCTTCTACTACATTTTATGTATATACAGCATTGAGAACAGTTTCTCTTGACGAAGCAAAATTTCTTAAGGTTTAGATAGCTGAAAACGCAATAGTTGTTTCAACCTCGCTTTCACTATCATCATGATCCTCCTCCGACTCTAAACCCACAAAAATTATTTGATTTTAACGTTGCTTAAACTTACCTTTTCCATTAAGAACAAGATTTGCTAAAACGCTTTTTAAAATGTCTTCGCCAATATTAACATAATCTTCAAAAAGGAACATCATCGGTATTCATTGCAGTTTTGTACGAAATCCAAATTTGTTTTAATTCAGGCAGTAGAAGTTCATCTTCTTCATGCCAGCCATCACTAGTATCCTGCACTAATTCATCTTTAACAAGCCTGCCTTCCTTATACCAATTGTTTTTTTGCTTTACATTAAGATTCCATGTTTAATTAGATCTCTAATGGCGTCATGTAGCGGGATTGTAGTTGCTTCTTCCATATGGGCCAAAACTTTCATTATCATTAATTTTCTATAATGTCGCCTAATTTTTTTGATTCCTTGGTCCACTGGTTGTAAAACAGAGGTCAGATTATGACGAAAATATTCCACTTTAATAATTTTTAGTTTTGCTACATCCTTACGTTGTGCGAGGCTGTTCACAACAAACAGTAGAATTTTTCTATTTTGGGCAGCAAACATTTTATCTAGCTTTCTGAGCTACTTTTCATAGATTTCGCTTATCATCCACGCATCCGCGATATAATTTATTTACAATACTAACGGAAGCGTTAAACTGCGCGGCGGCTCTTCTCGTTGCCATAGCAACGCATTACTATCAGGCATTGTTTTGGTTTCTCGCTGGAAGATTTTTACCGAGCTCGCACATGGCTCTTCCGTTGGTAGAGCGACACAAAAGAGTTTACTGCCGGTGCGGTGGGCACACATACGGGTTTGCTTAATACGCGCAAGTATATTATTTGGTTTTGTGTTTGCCTCTAGGGTTCTGACGAGCGGCCAGCGGCAATACTACGAAATGCATTAAATTTAACATTGCAATTATAGATAATTTTTAATGAAATGAATTAGATTTTTTTTGGGGAAGAGGCACTTCTCATACTTCCTCCGAATAGCCGCCACTCGTTATCACGAACCGGTAATCCCAGAAATACAGTTTCCCATTAAAAATTCGAGTTAGGGTTGGTTGCCTGTTACATTTCAGTTTGAATCATTAAAACTCGACTTACAGAGATAAACATACTTCAGGACAGATTGCAAAAACTTAATTATTCGCAAAAATTTTCAAGTTAGAGAATATTTCGAGTTAAGGAAGTTCGAATTAGAGAAGTTTCACTGTAGTTGGTACGTATACAAAAAAAAACGTTCCTGTATAATTTTTTTGTATTTAATAGTTCTCTATATGTACTGAGATAAAGTAATGTCGTAAGTTAAACGTTTTAACGTTATCATAAAAAATTACAGTTATTAGATAAAAGTTGAAATTGTATGTATTGATAAATTATGTATTGTAAATTATCAAAGAATGGTTAGAACGCATTTGTAAGGGATTAACATTCAGTTAGGTGCGATAAGGGCAAAGTCCGAAGTATACCGGAAACCAGTTAGCAAGGCTACCATCATGTTGTCGGTTATTAAGGCGGAGAGTTCATTTAGAAATGACAGAGTCATTATTATGGAAGACAAAAAATTCTCTACCGTTGGTAACACAGAGATTAAGGAAAACGATGGTTTTTATACCAACAACATAAATGACTGACAATTCAAATTATAAAGAAAAGACAAAATTTGTATGTGAGTTTATCTGGTCAAATTAACTGAATTTATTCATAAGCAACACTTTGAAAACGACATAATATTTTTGTCAGACATAGCATCATGCCATTACGTAGAAAAAAACTAAAAATTAATAATAGAGTCTCTATATATATATATAAAACTGAAAGAAAAATAAAAATGTGCTTTCACACACCTTTATTAAAGTTTCTTGGCCGTAAAAAGATATATGTAGCAAAGAGCAAAAACATAATTTTTGCATGTAAGCGGCCTATAACAAGACATTGCTTTCGGGGTAGGGGTACCATGTGGCACAGTCAAAAGCAATATCTTGTCATAGGCCGCTTACATGCAAAAATTATATTTTTGCTCTTTTCTATATATATATATATTATATATTATATATATATATATATATATATATATATATATATATATATATATTTGTAAATATAAACACATATTTTTTTTATACCCAGTTGTTGCTGACGTAACAACTGTTACCAGAGAACACATTTTAAAGAAATTAACCTTAAGCAACGTCAATCGCGGGAGGCATTGTTTTTTACTGAAGACTTTTTGTCAGTAGAATAATTTTATACTAATATGTTGGCCTTATTGCTTAGTTTTGTTGAATTTACTGCTTAGTTTTGTTGAGGTTACTTGTGTTTTTTTAAATGTTTTATTTGTTTTCTTTCAATTATCCATATCAATACATTACAAAAATGAACTTTAAATGAAAATTAATGTGTAGTTCACTTTACACCCACGTATGGGGTAAAGTGGATCAACATTTGGTAATCAATAATTTAAACAATACAACAGAAATAACTGTAAGCTTTGGGGTTATTAAAAGGAAGGTACTAGTAACAAAAATTTTTGTCTTCGAAAGATGTAAATATATATATATATATATATATATATATATATATATATATATATATATATATATATATATATATATATATATATATATATATATATATATATATATATATATATATATATATATATATATATATATATATATATATATATATATATATATATATATATATATATATATATATATATATATATATATATATATATATATATATATATATATATACTTACTTACTTAACGGCTTTTATTTAAATGATTTTTACAATGGTGTGGTATAGTACAAGATGATAAATAGATGTAAATGGCGAAGTTTAGCCTAAGGCTACTCTTACACTTAACCATGTTACTAGTAAAAATTATTAATAGTAAACTTACCTAAAATAACAAAATTATCTATAATAATAAAAAATAACAATATAAACACTGTAAAATAAATTATATACATATATATATATATATATATATATATATATATATATATATATATATATATATATATATATAAATATCAAGTACTTTCTTGGGATGAGGTTCGTGGATTGAACAAAGAAACTTTAATTGACGTTTCGCCTGTCCATTTCAGGCTTTTTCAAAATATTTAATTCTGCACATCTAAAAATTAAATACAAAAAGTGTATATATGTAAGTTAATAAATAAAAACAATTAGGTATAACGGCACGCACTAAAATTATTAAAACATTTATTTAAAATAGTACAGTACATACCTTGAGAAAGATGTTCTTTTACCTTGCTTGGCAGTGTGGAGGTAAGTGATACACTGGTTAAAGAATTCTATTGTTTTTTTTTATATATATCCTTTAGTTTTTTTGATTATATTAACAATGTAGAACTATTTGTGGATACGGGTTGTTTTAAAAGTATTTGTGTGAGTCTGACAGTATACAGTATGTATTTATGATTGATGGAAAATAGTTTATAACAATTGAATTAAATTAGATTGTGATATATTTGGCTGAGATTGTCAATGTCTTGCCGATCGTTTACTGTATTTTTTTCTTTTTTTATCTCGACCATTTCTTTGAATGTCAGTTTATGGTAATGTTGTTCTTTTGATAAGACCGTTGTACTCGAAAAATCAAATTCATGTTTCATGTCTCTTTCATGTTTATGTAGTGCTGTGGAAGCATTTTTTGTATATTTATGCTCATTTAGTCTATTTGATAGGTATTGTGTGGTCATGCCTATATATTTTTTGGGGCAGTTTAGGCAGGGAATGCTGTAAACTACGTTTGATTGTTTTTTAATTGGTGTCTGACTTTTTAGTGGTGTATATAAAGATTTAAGGGTATTGTTAGATTTATGGCATACGGTGATGTCGTGTTTACCGAGAATGTGTTTAATCTTTTCAGAAAGACCTTCAGTGTATGGTAAAGATATGTATGTAGTTGTTTTATTGTTGTCATGATTATTTACAATATGTTTTGTGGCATTGTATAATTTTTGGGTTCTTCGCTTTATAATTCGTTCGATGGCTTTTAATGGGAAATGATTTTTTAAGAGAGTATTTTTAACTTTATTTAGAATGTCAACTCGGTATATAGGTGATGTTAGTGTTAGTGCACGGTCAACTAATCCTATCATCAAGGATTTTTTTGACATTTTGGGTGACTGGAATTATAATTAAGGTAGCGGGAGGACCAGGTTTTTTTGGTGTACCACTTAGTTTTAATGCCATTTGTTTTGTGGTCTCTTATTAATGTTAAATTCAAAAAGTTTATAGCACCATCATTGTTTCCTATATTCAGTCACCATTCTACAAACTTTCAAGTTTTTTATCAAATTGCTTATCAAAAATTACAGGCAGAAATGATTATTACATTAAAGATTCGTTTGAATTTAAAAAGTTTATAGACAACCTTAAACTACCAAATAATTTCCAACTCATCTCTCTAGACGTAATATCCTTATATACAAACATTCCGACTAAACTTTTAAAACAAATCATTAAAGAAAAATGGAATCAGATAAAGAATCACACAACACTCACTTGCACAGAATTCATAGAAGGAATAGATCTCATTCTTTCGAACAACTATTTCCAATACAAAGATGATTACTACCAACAACTTGACGGATGTGCAATGGGTTCACCCATCTCTTCCACCGCAGCCCAAATAGTAATGGAATATCTAGAAGAAACAGTGTTACAAAAAGCCAATGTACCAATATTATTTTTTAAAAGGTACGTGGATGATTGTTTATTAGCCATACCAAAAAATAAAACAACGGAAATTATCTCCCTCTTTAACAATTTTCATCCAAAATTGCAGTTTACTTCCGAAATAGAAAATGATGGTGCTATAAACTTTTTGGATTTAACATTAATAAGAGACCACAAAACAAATGGCATTAAAACTAAGTGGTACACCAAAAAAACCTGGTCCTCCCGCTACCTTAATTATAATTCCAGTCACCCAAAATGTCAAAAAAACTCCGTGATGATAGGATTGGTTGACCGTGCACTAACACTAACATCACCTATATACCGAGTTGACATTCTAAATACAGTTAAAAATACTCTCTTAAAAAATCATTTCCCATTAAAAGCCATCGAACGAATTATAAAGCGAAGAACCCAAAAATTATACAATGCCACAAAACATATTGTAAATAATCATGACAACAATAAAACAACTACATACATATCTTTACCATACACTGAAGGTCTTTCTGAAAAGATTAAACACATTCTCGGTAAACACGACATAACCGTATGCCACAAATCTAACAATACCCTTAAATCTTTATATACACCACTAAAAAGTCAGACACCAATTAAAAAACAATCAAACGTAGTTTACAGCATTCCCTGCCTAAACTGCCCCAAAAAATATATAGGCATGACCACACAATACCTATCAAATAGACTAAATGGGCATAAATATACAAAAAATGCTTCCACAGCACTACATAAACATGAAAGAGACATGAAACATGAATTTGATTTTTCGAGTACAACGGTCTTATCAAAAGAACAACATTACCATAAACTGACATTCAAAGAAATGGTCGAGATAAAAAAAGAAAAAAATACAGTAAACGATCGGAAAGACATTGACAATCTCAACCAAATATATCACAATCTAATTTAATTCAATTGTTATAAACTATTTTCCATCAATCATAAATACATACTGTATACTGTCAGACTCACACAAATACTTTTAAAACAACCCGTATCCACAAATAGTTCTACATTGTTAATATAATCAAAAAAACTAAAGGATATATATATAAAAAAAAAAACAATAGAATTCTTTAACCAGTGTATCACTTACCTCCACACTGCCAAGCAAGGTAAAAGAACATCTTTCTCAAGGTATGTACTGTACTATTTTAAATAAATGTTTTAATAATTTTAGTGCATGCCGTTATACCTAATTGTTTTTATTTATTAACTTACATATATACACTTTTTGTATTTAATTTTTAGATGTGCAGAATTAAATATTTTGAAAAAGCCTGAAATGGACAGGCGAAACGTCAATTAAAGTTTCTTTGTTCAATCCACGAACCTCATCCCAAAAAAGTACTTGATATTTATAAATTGCAAGGTTCAAGAAGAGAAATATAAATATATATATATATATATATATATATATATATATATATATATATATATACTTTCCTGGTATATACACGTTAATTTTGATTTTTAGGGGGATCATGTATGATTGTATAATACATATAAGATATCGCATTACATGACATATGGAAACCCCCAATTTTTTTTCTATTTTTGGATTCTAGTTTTTAGTAACTTTTGTATAATAGAGTTTATACCTATCTTCAACCATTTTGAAGTTTTTTTAATTTTTTTTATAAAATTCGCCTCATTTAATATCACGGAAAAAAATAATAATCACCGATACCACAGAAATTTAGCATCCGTCAATGTCATCGTAAATCATAGAACAACTTTATCTTTGATTTGAAATCGTTAAGTTGCCTAGTTCTATTATAATATTTTGCAATGATTTATTCAATTCAAGAAAGGGTCGAGAAACTGTATTATCAAAAAAGCATTGCAGAACCGGTTGTTTAATGCGTTACATCCAGACAAAAATATTAACCATAAGTATGTGGCTAAATTAATAAGAAAATTTGAAGCAACTGGATCTGTATCTAATATTCGCCGGAATCAGGAAAATCGTCCAAGTAGAAATGAAGCCAGAGAAATAGCAGTTTTGGGACACGTGGCTCTTGACAACACCCAAAGACTTCTTCAGGATTTACACGCTCAACAGTGCAAAGAATTTTGAAATCCTATAAATTTCACCCGTACAAAACTAAACTTGTCCATGAGCTTAATGAAGACGATTATGATAGAAGGTTGGAGTTTTGCGAATTAATGACACAACGTTTGAACAATAACCCAAATTTGTTATTTAACATTTGTTTTTCGGATGAATGTACATGGTGCTGTAAATAGACATAATTGTCGATATTGGAGCGACTCGAATCCACATTTGTTTCGAGAGGTTCATTCTCAATACCCACAAAAAATTAATGTCTGGGCCGGCATTTTCGGAAATCATTTTACTGGAAAGCGTTGTATGTTGGTACAATAGAAAAGAGTTAATTTTGAAAATTTTCTTCATTTCCAACAAGAGGGCGGTGGAGTGAATCGGCATTGTGCCACCAAGGGGACTTGAGTCCTTTAGATTACTTTCTTTGGGAACATATAAAAAGTAAGGTTTTTAGTACGAAGCCAGACTCCATCCAAGATCTTCGCGAGCGGATCACGGCGGAATGCAGACAAATAACTCCAGAAATGTGTGAAAATGTTAGGAATAGATTTGAGCAAAATATTTATATTTAGATCAACATTTGTATTACGACACTTCTAGCTAATTTTTGTTTAAATTTTAATGTGAATGTAAAACTGTAAATGGTTTAGTTTTTCAGATCTAGTTGCTTCAAATTTTCTTATTAATTTAGCCACATACTTATGGTTAATATACATTGGTTCGTTATTTTGACCCTTTCTTGAATTTAATTTATCAATTTATATACAACCTATGTATAAACTCTATTATACAAAAGAAAAGCAAAATAATTGTTTCCATTTAAAAAGCAAGTGTAACGATTTTGTTGAATTTTAACCTTTTCGTTGGGCCACCCTGTATATAATTTAGTAATGTAAGTTTAATGAATAATTAATATCAGATAAACAAATTCGACAGAATTTAGTGATTTATTGTGGGTGCTTAGGGAAATTTTATGATAAAAGAGTTTTGAAAGAGGGCGGTGGAGTACGTATATTTACGTAGTCGAAATACAAATCGACAGCATGTGTTTTGAATACTTTGAACTCTTTTTTTTGTTATGACATCAAGGCAAGGATAGTAAACAATGTTGCAATAATTAAGGACAGACATAACTAAATTTTCCGACAATTTTTTGCGCACTTTAAAATTTAAAATTAACTTGTTAGTATAAAGGACTCTGAGCTTACAATATGCAATTCTAACTAAATTTGATATATGATCATAAAACTTTAACCTCTCATCTATTGTGACGCCCAACATTTTTACCTTCTGCGCATATTTCAAGACAACGTTGTCTATTCTTATAATAAGATTATCCTGTATATGCTTTCTCCTACGTTCCGAAGAAAAAACTATTATGTTTGTTTTGTTAGCATTTAGTTTCAAATTATGAGTTCTTGAGTACTCAAGTATAGTTTCTAAATCACTATTAATGATAATTTGTGCATTATTAATATCATTGTAGTCAAAAGGGAACAACATCTGGGTATCATCCGCGTATGAACGGAGGCAACAATTTAAGTCTTGTTCGAAGTTCTTGGCGAAGATGCGCCGTATAAAGAGTAAATAGAAGGGGCCCTAAAATTGAACCCTGAGGGACACCCGAGATTACCTCTCGATACTCTGACCGTTCACCACTAAGTACCACACACTGTGAGCGCCCCGAGAGATAGCTTCCGAAAAAATTAACTGCGGCTTCATCAAAACCATAATAGTGCAATTTCCCACATAAAAGGTCGTGATCTATAGTGTCGAAAGCTTTTGAAAAGTCTAATGCCACCAAGACCGCAGCCATACCTTTGTCAAGGCTTCGAAAAATGTTGTCAGTCAAGTCTAAAAGGGCAGAGGTGGTGCTGAACATTTTTCTAAAACCACTTTGATACTTCGGAAGGATATTATTTTTAACCAAATAAGTTGTCATCTGCAAAGAGACTATCTTTTCCAGAATTTTGGGTAGTGTTGGGATTAGGCTAATCGGACGAAGATCTGCGACAGACTGAGGATTGGATATCTTCGGCAAAGGACAAACAAGTGAGCGCTTCCAAGATGACGGGAAGTATCCCAACTCCAGGCAGCAGTTGACTATATGAGTCACATGATATAGGATTTTATGTTTGCAGAGTTTAATCATAGTTAGGGAAATGTTGTCGTTTCCACTACCATTTGACCCAATGGAGTCAACCGCTGCATTTACTGTTTGAAAATCGGTAAGTTGAAAATTAAAATTCAAACCATCTCGAAATCTATTATTCTGATAAAAATGTATTTTTTCAGTGGAATTGTTAGATTTGCAAAAAACACTGGTAAAGAGATGTGCGGGTAATGAAGTATTTTTTATGGTTTGAATATTTAAATTCTTAAGTGCAGACCACAGTGATTTATCATTTTTCTGACGTTCTAAATGACACAGATAGGCAGCCTTTTCTTGCCGAATACATGAAAGTGAGAAATTTCTTAGCCTCCTATACTCAAGCCAATTAGTTTCGGTTTTCTGTGATTTAAATTTAGACAAGGCTTTATCTTTATGTTCTAGAATAGCTTTAAGATTTGATGTTAGCCAGGGACAAAGGGGCTTGCTGACCCTCACTGTTCTATACGGCGCATGGTGTTCAAAAAGAATCAAAATATGGTGGGTTAAGAATTCAATTTTTACATCAATATTATTTATATAGTAAATGAAATCCCAATCGATTTGCTGCAGGTCATGTTCAAAAGCCACCTGGTCAAAATGTTTAAAGTCGCGGTAAGTAACAAACTTTTGTTTGAATTTAGTAACCTTTAATTTAAGGTTACAATAAACTAATTGGTGGTCCGAAAGACAACTGGTATCCAAAGTACCCGAGGCCGAAACTAGGTCAGACATATTTGTGCAGATTATATCAATGAGCGTTCCAGTTGTATGTGTTATGCGAGTGGGCTCCTTAATAACCTGCACAAGCCCATATGATTCAATACATCGTGACAAAATATTTCGTCCATTTCCGAGAAAATTAACATTAACGTCCCCTAAAAGAATTATTTTATTATACATTGGCGTAATTGTTGATAAGTTTTCATCAAGTGCTTCAACGATACTATTTAAGTTTGTGTTAGGAGGGCGATAGATTACACCTACAATGATATTTTCCCGATTTTTAGATTTATCTGGACCCAAAGAGATTCCAGGCCAGAGGCACTATTAATAAAGAAATTTTTAATTTCACATTTAAAATAATCTTTAACATACAATCCAACTCCACCGCCGCGGCGCAGTCGTCCAGCGTCTAGCTTTCTATCACATCTGTAAAAAAAAGTAACCCGGTATCGCAACTGTGTCCGAGGAAATTCCGTCATTAAGCCACGTCTCAGTTACAGCGAATATCTCATAATCAACCACAAGCGCGCGACTCTCTGCAAAGCCACTGATCAGAGATCTAGTATTTAAATGAGCAACATGCAGCTCGGACATTATTTATTTATATAAAAAAAAAGTACGAAAATATGTTACTTATAAAATACAACAAAAAATGTTTTTGTAAAATTATACCTAGTTATAGATTATAGACACAAATGTATATTATAGAAGAAACGTGAAATAATTTATTAAACTGTCTATTTCTTGTTCCCCCTAGACCGAAGATTCAAATCTAACGCTCCTCCGGTGCGGTTATTTTCTGCAGTACGCGCATTAAACAAGCCAGACCAAGCCGGTGCTCTGCTACCATTCCCAGTGCCACCAGAAACGTCGATACGCTACGATGACTGTGAGCCGACTGTTGTAGGTGTAGTACGTAAACTACGTGTATTATTTTGAAAAGACACTTTTCGTTGATGGTATGCGACTATATCATGTGGTTGTAGATGTTTTATTTCTTCAAAATTGTAAATATAGTTTTGCACCAACAATTTTTCTGCCCCAATAACTTTGGCGTCAATTTGGTTGATTTTAAAATTGTTTCTTGTTATTGTAGTCTTCCTTTGTGTAATCATTCGTCACAAAAATTCCAGAATTTTTAAATAGTGTTGCATTTTTAAGAATCTGTCTTTCTGAAATGATTTAGAAATTCAACTATTATGGGCCTAGATTTGTCAGGTTGACTATTAGGTATGGGCTATGCATCCCTGATCTCAAAGTCGCTAAGAGACATCTTAAGATATTTATTTGTAATTTCTTTGATAATCAAATTAGGCTGCTCCTTCTCATTTGGCTGTTCTACAATACCATAAAAT